>OZ038451.1:29635271-29744806 GCA_964036195.1 Sphaerolaimus hirsutus | reverse complement strand
AAATGTCAAATGTCCAGTAAAAATATAAATAAAATATGACATTTTACACGGCGTTTGATATTACCTTTGACACCTTGGCTTGCATGGCATTTTCCATTATCATAATAAAGAGGGAGGTGACAGTCCCGCACCCGTCAGTGTAAAGTATTTGTCAATGTATTAGTAAATTTGTCAAATATCATGCAAAATGTCAAAAGTTTAGTAATTTTTTCTTTCTCATATTTCATTTGACATTTTCATGACATTTGACACTTGACAGTGTGCGGGACTGCCACCAGAACAAGAACTCACCTATTCACACACTCTCCCCTAGTATTCACAGTAACAGAATCTGAATAAAATCCCATTCTCGGCGGCAGCGTGTCCAATCTGCTGTAAGTCACCCTGCCTTTGCAATCAAAATTGTTTGGATCTTGATTGATCTCGCTCGTGGCTGAGTTGCCAATTGAGTTGACATCTGATTTACTAGTTGACTGAGTTTGCGAGTGGGATGTTTGTGGTGCGGTTTGGGTGCCTGTGTGTGGGTGGGTGGCTTTGGGGTTGGTGATTTTATGTGCCTACACACCGTGACTTCGTGTGAAAACTCAAATTTTTTCAAATGCAAATTAAAAATCAGGGTTGAATGATTTGATTTTATTTAAATTTGAGTTGAAATAAATGATAGTTAAAATTTGAAAATTTGAAAACTAAAACACAAAGCATACAAAATGAGTAGGCTGGATGTCATGTGGCCATTTCAGTTTTCACATCAGTCACGGTGAAAACTAGTGTGTTAGCACAATCAAGGACGTAGCCAGGGGGGGGCGGGGGGGGCGGCCGCCCCCCCTTCCCGTGTCGGACAAAAAAAATGCCAGAAATGGCACTTCCGTAAAGCGATTTTGTTGGTAGCTCGGAAAAATTTTGCGCGCAAGCGCGCATTTCGTCGCCCTACAGTACAGGGGTGGGCATTTTCAGTTACCGCTGGAAAAACGCGATAGCGTAAGCTACGGTTGAGCTATCACAGTGAAATTTTAACACAATAGAGTAGACTCCATAGGACACCTATTCTGAAGTTTGCAAACCAAACGGTTACATTTTGGGTGAGTTGTGGAACACACAGTTTTTAGTGTAATTTTGTGAGCTAGGCGTCAGCCATAGGATCAATCGAGGGTGGCGTTTGAGGGGGGGGGGTCATCGGTATTTGGTATCGTCCTATTCTGTGGTACATTTGCCGATTTTGTTGCCCTTTGAGTATGTTGGGGTTTGGGGTCGGGGCTACAACCAATTTCCTTTTTTCCCCTGAATAGTCCCCCAGACCCAAGATAAGGGGGGTCAAGTCACAAAAATACACTAAAAACTGTGTGTTCCACAACTCACCCAAAATGTGGCCGTTTGGGTTGCAAACTTCAGAATAGGTGTCCTATGGAGTCTACTCTATTGTGTTAAAATCTCACTGTGATAGCTCAACCGTAGCTCAAGCTATCGCGTTTTTCCAGCGGTAACTGAAAATGCCCACCCCTGTATATTTCATTAATACCTATAGTTTGAGACAAAAAAGCACCCAAAATCTGTCCCGGTCGCTGTATATGTATGTAAAATACATACATGTACAGCGGTATTTGGCGGCATTGCCAACGCCAATCGCCTACGAATGGCGCTGGCGCCAACGCGCCATTCCTTTACCACAGGGGTCAAATTTTAGGGGGCGCCCCGTTCGCCGGGCTTCGTATACAATCCGCCCCCCCCCCCGCTCAAAAATTCTGGCTACGTCCCTGAGCACAATGGTACCAGTGGCCAATCCCGCAGCCTTTGAACTTGTCATGTAAAAAGTAATTGTTAGGTAAAGTAACTTTTTTTGAAGTGATTGTAACGTGTAAAACGTCATGTAAAATGTAGAACTTTAGTTTTTACTGTATTTGAAATTGCTCATGACATTACATGACGTTTTACATTTTGCATACAGTCTTACAGGGTGCGGGACTGGAACCAGATGTAACATTATCATCTGCCGCGGCCTGGTGCCAACTCCTAAAGAAGACAAGTCACGATAAAAAGGATGCGATAAACGAGTTTGTAGGTGCTTCATCAAATGACGAGTATTTTTTACAAAGTTACTTGTTTATCGCTCTACTTGTCATTTTACTTATAACTTTTCCTGTGGCAACTTATATACTCGGCGGACATGATACTCTACCCTCGCACTGATTTATGTCTCGTGTTGGAAGCGTGCCAATGAGTATTAAATAATGCGATTTCCGTAAAAAGATTCATCGATGTCAATATGTTAATGAATAACATTATGACAAAAATCAATTTTGCCATCTTTTTATGAAGCTAGCACGTGTTAATCATCGTTGGCACACTTCCAGCGGGAACCACCGGTGGAAGGTGTAAAGTAACCGGAGTATAACCTTCATTGGACTTCAGATTGGGATAACTATTTATAATATTTGATTCCGAATTAAGAATGTGATCCCGTTGTTTTTGAAGGATCTCGCCGCTAGTTTCAGCTCACTAATGGAGAAATGGCACCAATATTTACAAAGTGCATCATTGTCCCTGCGCACACTAGTTTTCACACGAAATTTCGAAAAGTCATAAATGAGCTTTGAACGTGTTTAAGTTTTCCACAATGGGCCCCCACACACTGGATGTCAACTGAATTCGTGTCAACTAAATGTCAACTGAATTTAAGTGATACTGTGATTTCAACTTATCTATCTGATAGAGCATAGTGAATTTTACATCATGACACTTCATTTTCATTGTTCCTGTTAAGTGTGATGCTTTTTACAAACTTCTTGTTTTATTCAATTGACTTTGAGTTGACGCGAATTTGCGGTGTCAACTAGTGTGTGTGGGCCCAATGAGTCATTTTTAATCGCCGTCAACTGTAGTTGACAGCCAACTCGTTGTAGAAAACTCAAATGCGTTTTAAGTTGATTTGTAAGGTTTCGAAATTTCGTGTGAAAACTAGTGTCCGCGAATGAAGTTGATTGTTGAGTAATTTTAAAAGAAATCAGCACATTAATTGACAGTCAAAAATTTCAAAACTGGTGAACTTTTTTGAACACATTTGTGTTTACCATAATAAATGATTTTTTATTTCCATCAAATTAGTTGACGGACTCCTCATTCCGGTCAACTCAAATGTGTTTAAAGCAGATTTAATAGCTAGAAATTTTGGTTGTCAACTAGTGTGTGTAGGGTCAAAATGTGCCTACACACACTAGTTTTCACCGTGACTTCGTGTGAAAACTGAAATTTTTTCAAATGCAAATTAATGAACACGGTTGAATGATTTTATTTAAGTTAAATTTGAATTTAAATCAATGAAAGCTTAAAATTGAAAATTTGAAAACTAAAACACATATAGCATACAATCAGAGTAGGCTGGATGTGGCCATGTGGCCATTTCAGTTTTCACACATGTCACGGTGAAAACTAGTGTGTGTAGGGCCATTGGCTCACCTGTGAGGATTGTACCCAACGAAAAAAGAAATAATGTTAGAGAGTAGTCCATTTTTGATAGTTTTTGGCGTCAGTATTTGTCTAAAAATTTATTGTTAGATAATTTTGGAGTGATTTTTTAACAAAATTCAATGTGGCATAACAAAAAATGAAAAAAAATTGTGTTTGGATAATCTAACAGATAAAACAGATAACGGGTCAGTGGCACCGTTCTGAATTATTTATGTTCAACATAAAATTGAATGATACTTCCATTCATCGTTCAAAACTATAGTGATCGACAAAAGTTGTGTCCTGGTAAACAAATATTTATAAAAGTTGTAAGATAGTGAATGTTTAAAAGTGTATGGATTACTTTTGAAAGGTCATTTATCTCACTTAATGAAATGATGACATTACTTTTGAGTTTCTCAGATTTTTCCACCATTCTGATGTGATCTATGCATGCATTTTATATGCCTCAAAATTGTTCATCGTATGAACTTTTTTTATGTCACTCAGCCAAAGGTAAAGCCAAATCTCGTTTTTTTTCGAAAAAAATGTGCGAAATTAAACAGGTTTTCCCCAAAAAATGTCGCTTTCTCTTCAAACCAAAAATAGTCTGAGAACGACATTAATTTAAAAAATAGTATATAAATTCCGCCAAAAGTAATGTCGCAGATTGTGTCACACGACTGGAAATTTCGTTGCATGAGAATGACGGAATGTGGAAGAAAAAACATCTAGAAAGCCTGCCATGAGATATTCCGTTTAAAGTGCCAATTTCGCAAGTGGTCAAGTGACAGGAAAAGTGATTTTGTAAGTGGTGAGTAAAGCTATGGCTCTACCCACCGAAACTCAGATCAGCTTTGAACGCATTTTAGTTTACCGGAATGAAGTGTTCGTCAACTCAAAACTGGGGAGTCAAAATAGCTAATTTTTGTAAACTCAAATGCGTTCAGTGCTGTTATGAAAGTTTTCGAATTTTGGCTGAAAACTAGGTAGTCTGAATGAACACTGAAAATGAATCAAAATGCTTGTCACTTGAAGTTTACTTTTCCTTGATTTACCCTTAAAAAGTTGCAACTTAACAACTTTACCGCATTCAACACTTTTCTTGTCACTTTTCCACTTGCGGGACTGTGACACCTGGCGCGTAAAATAATGGCCTTGCATTGCATGTTTTCATTGTGAAATCGGGAATTGAAATCTAAACGGAAACACCTGGCGACGATTCACCAGGGCGCAGTTTCTTTTAGAATGTAAGGTACGTGTAAGGCGCCCTACACGACGTCAAGTGCGTGAAATTATAGGGCTGTAGGGCGCCCTACCTGCGCGATTTTCAAGTAGGGTGCTTTACATGCGCCGTAATTTTGAATCGTGCCCGCAGGAGTTGACCACTAAAATTTCCAAAACTGATAAATATGTTTTAAATACATTTAAGTTTACCGTAAACAATCATTTTTGATCTCCGACAACAGTAGTTGACAGACTCCTCATTCCGGTCAACTCAAATATGTCTAAAATAGTTGTAATACCTCTGAAAGTATCGCTCGTCAACTAGGGTTCAAACGGGATTGAGTTTTCGGGATCGGGATCGGGATTGGCATTTTTTCGGGATCGGGATTGGGGTATTGGGATAGAGCTTTTGGCCAATGTTCTGGCATTCACAGTTGTTCATAAAGGTCTCAAAACACTGTTGGATGCCAGAAAAGTGGCATAAAATGAACGCTGGGGGTTTGCGTTCACATTTTTGCATGAAAAACGTCATTTTTTCACTTTTGATAATTTCCACTAATTTTTCCGGGATCGGGATCCCGGACTTTGAAGTTTCTCGGGATCGGGATCGGGATTTGAAAGTTTTCGGGATCGGGATCGGGACTGCTAAATCCCGGAATTTCACGGGATCCGGGATCGGGATCGGGATCCCGTTTGAACCCTATCGTCAACTAGTTTTCGCAGTTTGATTGAATTTGCGCCCTGCGAATCGAAGTCACCCGAAACCGAATATCGCGATAATCCATGTGCCAGGGTCATGTGAACGCGTGCGATATATCGCCTTTTACATGATACGGCCATTTTCGTGGAATATCGGGTAATCGGCGCATGGGCAAAAGTGTGCCCCTGTTTTTGTATTTATTTGTTCATCTTGTGTTGAATCATTGAATCGTGAAAATGATCGAACTGGCCTATATTCTCATCTCACTGGGTGAGAATTTGCATTGAGGGAGAAATTTTTGTGGCGCTTAGGCCATACACACACCTGGGGGCAGTCCCACACCCTGTAAAGTGTAAAGTAAAGTGTCAAATGTAAAGTCAAATGCAAAGTAAAGTGTCAATTGTCATGCAAAGTTCAGTAATAAAATATTTTCTTTTTTGTTTTGATTGACACTTTACTTTGCATTTGACTTTACATTTGACACTTGACTTTACACCTTACAGGGCTTGGGACTGCCACCTGGGGGCAGTCCCATACCCTGTAAAATGTCCTGTAAAATGTCAAATGTCATGCAAAGTTTCAAAAGGCATGTAAAATGCCCGGTAAAATGGCAAACGTACGTTTGACGGACGCATGACATTTGACATTTTACAGGGCACTTTACAGGGTCCGTGACTGGCACCAGTTGACAATGACAACAAATGTCAACTGGCACTGAACCAGTAGACACTTGGTCTCCTTGTCAACTAGTGTATGTTGAACCTTACTGTGTCTAATTTTGATGAAAAGTGACATGATAAGTTGCAAGTGACATGATAAGTTCCAACTTTCGCGAGTTTTTTGTCACTTTTCCTGTAGTTTTTTTCAATTTCTTATGATATCAATTGAAACTTTTCAGATTTTTTACATGAGAAGAAAGGTAGGTAAATCCATTTTGCAATAATTTTCGTCAGACTTAGGGGGGTGAATCGTGAGAAGGGGGTGAATCGTGAGAAGGGGGTAAATCGTGAGAAGGGGGTGAATCGTGAGAAGGGGGTGACTTCACTTCTGATGATGGGGTCGGGTCAACCCCCGGGCTGGTTTCGGGTCAGATGAAAGACCCCGAAACCTGAACCAGCCACAATTTTTATACCAATAAAAGTAGTTTGAAAATTTGGGTTTTCATGCACTTTTTCAGTGTTAAAACTTAAATTAAAAATGCTCTTCTGTAAATATGTAAAATGAAAATATTCTGGAAAAGTATTTTCCTTCTATTTAAATAACCAAGGAATTTTCGCACTATGGTTTTTAGAATTTGTTCAGTAATTGAATCAGCTAGAAATATATAAAACATTTTTCACGATTTTTGTTTGTCAATTCGCTCACGCGGCAACGATTTTTATTGTTGCGTAAGAATTCGGTCGTGTTTGAATTGTTCGAATGTGGATTTCGCTATTTTCGGGAAGTTTTGTATAAAAATTTATTTGCAATAAAATGCACATCAGCATTCGGATTCCAATTGTTCAATTTCGTTCCTGCGGCGGCAAAAAAAAAACACTTTGAAAATAACCGAAAATTGTTTCCAAATTGTAAAGCAACATGCATTGTAGTTTCAGCGGCCTCGACAAAAATATATATTCATAACTTTATTAGTAAAATCACGTCGAAAATAGAACTTTCTCCATTAAGCAGTCGACTAATTACCGATTTTGATGCAAATATTTTCGCGAAAAATTCATAGGACCACGCAAAAATGTTCTGCGCATCGATGTATGCACAATGTGCACTCAATCAGAAAATGGTGTCAAAATAGCTATCATATTTCAAAAATACATCATATTTTACCCACGAGTGAAATTATCGTGTCATCATTTTGCCCATAATGGATATGTTTGGAAATTATCACCCCATTCACATAATTTATACGTGTGTGAATGACGATTGTGTTATTTATGTGTGATGCCGTGAAAAAAGTCAATTCGAAAATTTTTGTTAAGAAATCACTTCGCAAATTGTGGGCATGAAAATCGAATTGAAATGCTCGTAAATAGCATCCGGTGTAATGTGTGTATTAGTGATGGAATGGCGCCATGGCTCTGGCGTTTTTTTAATGCCGCCATAGCGTATTTTTCCAATGGCGCCCTTGGCCCCTGGCAGAATGGCGCCATGTAGATGGAAAAGTGCCAGAAAAAATAGTGATACGACGCCAATTGACTCCTTCAGATGACGCCAGCGTCTTGGCGTTTGCGCCCTTTAATTTGGCACTTCTCCAGCAGTATTTCGTATATTTACGTACCGTATTACCTCGAATTACCCCCCCTCGAATTAACCCCGCCCTCTCGAATAACCCCCCCCTCAAAATGGACAGGAAAAAAATAAACCCCCTTGAAATGCCCTTCCGGAATGATGTACATCGTGTATGCAATGTAGGTACATGATGTATTTATTACTGCTGATTTACATTGCAGCTACACATACCGTATTACCTCCAATATAAGGCATCCCTCTAATAAACTGCCGGCAATATAAACTGGCTTTCGATCAAAAATTTTTCAAAAGTTTGTAGTTCGATCCACGAAGGGAGTTCGCCAAGGTGTTTGTATTTTTGGATAGACCTAACATTTGTATACTCGCACCCCCGGGGGGACCCCTGTGGCTGCACCCCCTCAGCCACAGGGGTCCCCCCAGGGGTGCGAGTAGACAAATGTTAGGGCTATCCAAAAATACAAACACCTTGGCCGAACTCCCTTCCTGGATCGAACTACAAACTTTTGAAAAAAATTTGAGCAAAAGCCAATTTATATTGACTGGCAGTTTATAAGGTACCCTCTAATATAAGGTATAACTTTTGGCTATTTTGTATGCGACAAAATAAATATAAGGTACCCTCTAATATAAGGCATACCTCTAATATAAGGCACAGCTGGCTGCGTGCCAAAACACGCAAAATCATAAAAACGGTCGCCAAACATGGCGGAAAATGATGAAAATGGTGCCGAAGGGCACTGCGATAACTCTCCGTTGACTTTTGCCATTTTGTAGTGATACTGTACCACCTATTTTGTACATTTCAATTTGAAAAAAATGAATTGTATCGTTGTTCACTGTTGGTAAAAGTTCTTTCAAATCTGGTGAAAATAAGTGAAGGTACCCTCTAATATAAGGTACCCTCTAATATAAGGTACCCTCTAATATAAGGCATAACTTTTGGCTCGAAAAATCTGACGAAAACAATATAAGGTATACCTTATATTAGAGGTAATACGGTATACTAGTTTGTGTAGCTATCTACATCATTATGTCCAAATATATACCTACTGTTTGGACACATTTATTAATTGTTTTGGGTACGCAAATGCCAACTTTTTACTATGATCCTTACGAAAATTTCTGACGAAATAATACCCCCCTCGAATTAACCCCCCTCAAATTTTGCTGGCGAAAATAAACCCCCATGGAGGTATTTCGAGGTAATACGGTATATACCGTATTTCCTCGAAATACCCCCCCCCCCTCGAAAAACCCCCCTCAAAATGGGCACTATGAATTTGTGGTCCGGGAAATGCATAACAGACGTTCAAAACACTTACTGTGATACGTTAGAACATAGTATATACCATCTACATCCTTCTATAAGGCTGTAAAAACTTATAAATGGTGGTTATTGTTGCATTTTTCACGTTTTTCTCTCAAAATTTTCACTCTGAAAAAAATAAACCCCCGGGTGGTAATTCGAGGAAATACGGTATTTGCATGCACGCATAAATTTCTATATATCGATGTTGGAAAACGGTTTAATAAAATACAAAAAGTATTGTTTCATTTTTCAATAACATCATCCACCCACATTTTGAAATAATGCTGGTTTTTGTTTGCTAATTTGCGAATTCTATCAGCGTCCCAAAATGGGTAGTGTTTGTAAAATTAAATTAAATATAATTTAGAAAATATGTCAAAATAAATCTAATTAAATCCCTCTCGAAAGTCCTCGTAAACATATATACCGTATTTCCTCGAAATACCCCCAGGGGGTTTATTTTTTCAGAGTGGGAATTTTGTGGGGGGGTTTAAACGAGGGGGGGGGGTATTATTTCGCCAGAATTTTTTTGAGATCCCAGTACTAAATTGTCGTCAGAAACGTACGCAGGCAGACGTCGAAAAATGCAACAAAAATCGCCATTTATAAGACTCTAAAGACATTTATAATTGTGTAGATGTATAAACACTGTTCTCACATAACAGAGTCAACGTTTTTAACGTGTGTTCTGCATTGCCCGGATCACAAACCGCAGCCTTTGTCATTTACGTTCTCTATACACTTAATTTGGAGGGGGGGGTTATTTCGAGGGGGGGGGGTTTATAAGTTCATAGTGCCCATTTTGAGAGGGGTATTTCGAGGGGGTATGTCGAGGGGGGTATTTCGAAGAAATACGGTAGGTATCGTAAAGTCTTATATTTTTGACAGATTTTCCTAGTTTTTTTATGTCAGTAAATCTGCTAAATAAAATAAAATTAAGTAAATCTCTCTGAAAAATTCCGAAAATATAACAATAAAGGATTTTGATATTTTCTGAGATTTTAAAAAGATAAACTTTCTGAAATTTTTGAAATGCTAATTCGAATGTTCAGAGCAGCTTATCTCGGTTTGGAAAAATATGGTAAAAATAGTTTCCCCAGACAATCCATCAATAATGAATAAAAATCCGGTCAAATTGGCCCCATTCATAAATATGTAAATTTTAAAACGGAAAAATCCATTTGTATCTGTCTCCATTTCATGGAGTAACTAATTTGTTTGATAAATATGAAAACACGTCATTATCAACCAAACAAATGTAACATGTAAAAATATTAATGTTTTGGGCCCAATTAAATATAACACAAAATTCACAATTTGATGGATATACTCATGCACAAATTGAACGAAACAAATAACAGGAAAACAAAATGATAATCTGATAATCTCCCACTGACCTCAATTTAGGATATTTTCCAATGTAAAAATATACCCAATTTCACATATAAAAGCACACTGGTACTTTTCATTTGCCATTCTGATGCTCGCAAAAGCAGA
This sequence comes from Sphaerolaimus hirsutus, assembly GCA_964036195.1. Taxonomy (NCBI): domain Eukaryota; kingdom Metazoa; phylum Nematoda; class Chromadorea; order Monhysterida; family Sphaerolaimidae; genus Sphaerolaimus; species Sphaerolaimus hirsutus. The sequence goes on along the minus strand of OZ038451.1, from coordinate 29,734,385 downwards.
AAATTCGACAAGTTTACATGTAACAAAAGTTATCTGCCAGAAATTTTTGGGATTCCGGACACGATAAGATGGCACGAATGGCTCTTCTGGCGATTTTTGCACTTTTGTGCATTTTTGGAGCTGACTGTCAATCAAGTAAATTTTATAAACATTTTTAATTGGTTTTCCGGAGTCAATTCCGCTAGTGGATGAGTAAAAAAACGATGTTGAATTGAGAAGTAAAAAGCTAAAAGAAAAGTAAAATGAAGCAGCGTGTAAAGTGTCAAATGTCATCCAAAATGTCAAAAGTTCAGTCATCATAAAATCTTTTCTTTTCTTGATTAACACTTTGCATGGCATTTGACACTTCACTTTAAAATTAACAGGGTACGGGACTGCCCCCAGCACTCCAAACCCTTCCACATTCTCAATACCCCCCCCCCCCCCCACCCAAGGTTCTCTTCTAACTCGAGCAAAGCGTCAAGTGCCGCAGGCGAAAAACTCAACGACGAGTGGAACCGTGTCGAATGTCAACGGCACCATAGACTCTGCCAGTTCCGACACACAGGACCCCTATGGTGGCATGCAGGTGGGTTACCTGGGGCTGGTTTCAATTATTCAACTTGACAGTTAACACTGGGAAAAATTTCCACATGTGCACCGGGTTTACGTACATGCGCAGCGAGTTCTCGCCGTATTTCTAGGGGGGGGGGGTTATTATTTTGTCAGCAAAATTATAGTGTGGGTGTTTTGAGGGGGGGGGGGGTTAATTTGAGGTAATAAGGTATTCAAAATTGGCCATAAAAATTCGAAAAAGCAAAAATCTACTGAAAAAGATGACGGAAAGTATTTTAAAAAGTCAATTCCGAAAATTCAATAAAAATTTTAACAACAGCAAATATTTTGCCATTATAAGCTCCAGAAAAAAAAGCCAGCCGCGCTAAAAACCCACACTAAACTTTAAGTACCAGCGCAGCAAAAACCGCGCACATTCCATCCATTAAAACTACCATAAACCACCCGAAAAAGGCCCCCCCCATCCGAATAAAAAACCATTAAAAAACTTCAGGTCAACGGCACCACGGAAGGGGACGACCTAGCGATCGACTACAATAACGGTTAAATAAAATACAAAAAGTCTTGTTTCATTTTCCACCATTTAATGCAAATATGTTTGTGACAAATTCCTGTGAATTTTTGCATTCTACTGGCAGCAGTCCCGCAGCGTGTTAAGTGTCAAATGTCATCCAAAATCTAAAAAGTTCGGTCATCATAATAACTTTTCGTTTCTTGGCTGACACTTTGCATGGCATTTGACACTCCACTTTTAAATTCACAGGGTACGGGACTGCCCCCAGCACTCCAAATCCTTCCACATTTTCAATAACTCCCCCCCCCCACCCAAGGTTCTCTTCTACTCCGAGCAAAGCGTCAAGTTCCGCCGACGAAAAACTCTACGACGAGTGGAACCGTGTCGAATGTCAACGGCACCATAGACTCTGCCAGTTCCGACACACAGGACCCCTATGGTGGCATGCAGGTGGGTTACCTGGGGCTGGTTGCAATTGTCCAATTTGAACTATCACTGTATTTAGTTAACACTGGAAAAAAATTTAAATTTTCTCTCATCGAGTTTTCAAATTTTTCTGGGCTTTTGGAATTTCTATGCCACCTAGGGTTCAAACGATATATTGTATCAAATATCGAATATCGGATATCGACCATTTTGCAATATCAAATATTGAATATAGATATCGAAAATTTTGAAAAAATATCAAATATCAAATATCGATATCAAAAATTTTGAAAAAATATCGAATATCGATATTGAATATCGACAATTTTTGCGATATATCGAACCTGTATTGTGTCCCTAATTTAAGTTATGATTTTCATTTTGAGATATTTGTGATTGATCTGATTTAGTTATAGTCTTTTATTTGATAAGTAAAATTACAATATTGATGATGTAATTTTTGTTGGAATGCTAAATTTGAAGCCTGAAAATGCTGATATGCTATTTTTTGCAACATGCATTAAGCACTATGGTTATAAGTATGAACTGTAATATCTACCAATTGTTGTTTGCCTTATACACTTTGATTCATCATGTTTTTCTTCCATTTTCTACACTTGACTGATGCAAACCTTTTAGAAATCACTCGTACCATTCACATTTCAGAAAAGATATGATTAACCATGTGTGCAACCAGATGAAAATACAATATGCCACTTGAAATTTGTCTTGCTATACCAAAAGCAAATTGCGATATCCAATATCGAAAATATCGAAATATCGAATATCGAATATTGACCATTCTTTAATATTGAATATAGAATATCGATATCAAGGTTCCATATCGTATAGATATTGAATATCGAGTTTCAGAAAAAAATATATCGAATATCGATATTGAAAAGTCATATCATTCGAACCCTAATGCCACCACAAGTTTTTTTTTCATTTTATGTATAAATCGACTATTGTCAGAAAATTTCGGAAATTTGAAAAGCGTTTTCGATTTTTTTTTTAAAAATTCATGAATGTGCTGCAGAAACACATTTCAAACAAAACTTGGATTTCACGTGAATCTATTTGTTGCGGCAAGACAAAAATGTGAGAATGTGGCCACAGCTTTGTCGCTGCGAAAAATCAACAGATACCGCATTACCTCGAAAAACTCCCATGGCTTTTTTCGCCAGCAACTTTTCACAAGTTATTCATGCGAACGCGTAATTGTCACTTTTCCACCACCTTGTGATATCCTTCAAACGGGATTGACTTTTCCGGACCGGGATCGGGATCGGAGTCTTTGTTTGTTTTTCAGATATTTTTTTCGCAGCTGCATGCCTAAATGCGTGCACGCCCGCCACCATTTCGCTATGCCCATGAGGAAATGGTCGGGCGCTTGCAATTGGTCGTGCAGCTAGGTGGTGGGAAAGTGACAATTACGCGTTTGCATGCATAACTTGAGAACGGGTGGAGCTATCGCAGCCATATTTTCAGGCATGCTTTCCTATTTAGTTGTTTATGTTGACCTGAAATTTGACGTCAATCCGACCGCCCAGTGACAAGTTATTTAAACACTTATGGGGGCGTCTAAATTGCCGCACCCCATATAACTGTATAGGTATAAGCATAAACCAAGCCCTAACGTCACTCAGTCATTGGTTTTAACGCGTTTTCTGCATGATACAGATCACAAACTGCGGTATTTGTCATGTACATTCTCTTTTCACTCAACTTCAGTGGGGGTATTTCTAGGGGGGGGGGTTATTATTTCCTCAGCAAAATTTGAGTGGGGGTATTTCGAGAGGGGGTTAATTCGAGGTAATAGGTATTCAAAATTTTCCAGAAAAATTCGAAAAAGCAAAAATATACTGGAAAACATAATGAAAAGTATTTCAAAAAGTCAATTCCGAAAATTTAAACATTTTTTAAACAACAACAAATATTTTGCCATGTTAAGCTCCAGAAAAAAACGCCAGCCGCACTAAAAACCCACACCAAACTTCAAGTACCAGCACAGCAAAAACCGCCACATTTCATCCATTAAAACTACCATAAACCACCCGAAAAAAAAACCTCCGAATAAAAAAATTATTAAAAAATCTCAGGTCAACGGCACCGCAGAAGGGGACGACCTAGCGATCGACTACAATAACGGTTAAAAAAAATACAAAAAGTCTTGTTTCATTTTTCACCAATTTATGCAAATATGTTTGTGACAAATTCGTGTGAATTTTGCATTCTACTGGCGGCAGTCCCGCAGCGTGTCAAGTGTCAAATGTCATTCAAAATGTCAAAAGTTCGGTCATCATAATAACTTTTCGTTTCTTGGCTGACACTTTGCATGGCATTTGACACTTCATTTTTTCAATTAACAGGGTGCGGGACTGCCCCCAGCACTCGAAACCCTTCCACATTCTCAATAACCCCCCCCCCCCCTTCACCCAAGGTTCTCTTCTACTCCGAGCAAAGCGTCAAGTGCCGCCGGAGAAAAACTGTACGACGAGTGGAACCGTGTCGAATATCAACGGCACCATAGACTCTGCCAGTTCCGACACACAGGACCCCTATGGTGGCATGCAGGTGTGTTACCTAGGGTGTCAAATTTCCGTTTCCGTTTTCCGCCTTTCCGCAGGAAAATTTTTTACCTTTCCGTTTTCCGGCAGCTGAAAAATTTTTACCTTTCCGTTTTCCGTTTTCCGGCAGCCGAAAAATTTTTACCTTTCCGTTTTCCGTTTTCCGTCAGCTGAAAATTTTTTACCTTTCCGTTTCCGTTTTTCCCGCCCATTTTTCCGTTTTCCGGCTGAAAATTTTTTTACCTTTCCGTTTCCGTTTTACCAGGCCATTTTTCCATTTTCTGGCTCGATTTTCAGTTTTCTGGCATTTTTCCGTTGTTTTTCCAATCTGTATTTATTTTCAATTGGCTCATCCCATTGTGTTGTTTTTGTCTCTTGGAGCAGCATTGACAACTGGGATTTCAGGGTCAGTGAAACAGGTGCTGTGAACCCAATTGGGTCATATGCTGACACCAATAATTTATTCAAGTTTCGTCTGGTTGGTGTTGTGATGCTGTCAATTTGCAATTTTGGTGTTGATATTGCCAGCATGTCCGTTCTGTGATTTTATTTCATGCCCATTACTGCGACAATTTTATTCACCTTTGAACTCCTGTCGTTTTCTGTTATTTCATTCATGACTGATCTGGAGTTTGACAGCCATTCCCTCATGTTCATAGAACATTGGTTAAATAAAGCCTTGACTTTGTAATATAGTTCTAAAGCTTCAACTTCAATATAGTAATGAATCCCCTTGTTGTCTGTTTTGTTGTCACAGATCTCAATTATTTCCTTTTCTAGTTGGTCGTCCAAAACTTTCTGGTATTGTTTGAATAAGTTTGGATCTTTGTTGAATCTTCTTATCAGTGATTTAAAGTGCACCAAGGCTTCTGCTTTTCCTGTGGGCAGGTCACTGATACTCTCTTTATACGGCCAGTCAATATAGTATCATTTGTTGTTGTTGTTGAATTTTATGCTATTTATTATCATCTCCTCTGCAATGTTGTCATCAATTGCATAGGGGTCATCAGTGATTCCCACTGCTTCTAGACTGTGAAATTGTCATAGTGTTTCCTTTCCTATGGCCACTATGGCTACTTTTTGATGATTTTTTGTTGGTTCGGTTAAGCTTGAACTACAAGTGAAGTTACAGGCATGATCCATAGTTGCAGAATGTACAGCTACCACAATCAAAGCCAAACAGGCAAACCTGCATGCAGGTGAAAAATTTGCTTTCCGTTTTCCGTTTTCCGGCACTTCATTTTTCCGTTTTCCGTTTTCTGGCCGACAATTTTTTTTACCTTTCCGTTTTCCGTTTTCTGCTGAGTGAAATTTTTTACCTTTCCGTTTTCCGTTTTCCGGCAGAAATTTTTTTTTTACCTTTCCGTTTTCCGTAGAAAATTTTTTTTGACACCCTAGTGTTACCTGGGGCTGGATTCAATTATCCAATTTGAATTACCATATTACCTCAAATTAAACCCCCCTTGAATCAACCCCCCTCGAAATACCCCCCCCCCCCTAAATTTCGGTTGAGGAAATAATAAACCCTCCCCTAAAATTGAGTGTAACGTGAACATACATGACAAATTCCGCAGTTTGTGATCTGTACAATGCAGAACACACGTTAAAACTGATGATTAAGTGACGTTAAGGAAGGGTTTTTGTGTATATACAGTTGAGGTGTAATTCTAAATGTCGACAAGTCCACAAAATGCGATTTTGAGTAAATCGCATTTTCAGTTTCATTTCCAATTCCAGGTCCAAGGTGCGTGTCCAATGGGAAATTTATGGACTTGTCGACTTTTAGAAATCGGTGTCCATGATGGACTTATCACATTTCTTGCGTTTTTTTCCATAAAAAACGGCGGCGGAAGGTGGACTTGTCGACTTTGTGCCCAAAACTTAGTGGACTTGTCGACTTCTTGCCCAAATTTTTTGCATTTTTCCCAAAAATGTCAAATTTGGCACTTTGCCATATGGGCATATGAGGTCAAAAAATCAATGGAAAATGATGAAAAATGTGCGGAAGTAGCCCCAGATGACATTTTTGGGCGTAACTCGAAATTTTCATATTTTGGACTTTGAACCATTAAAAAACCTCAGGTCAACGGAACCGCAGAAGGGGACGACCTAGTGATCGACTACAATAACGGTTAAATAAAATACAAAAAGTCTTGTTTCATTTTTCACCATTTTATGCAAATATGTTTGTGACAAATTCCTGTGAATTTTGCATTCTACTGGCGGCAGTCCCGCAGCGTGTAAAGTGTCAATGTCAAATGTCATCCAAAATGTCAAAAGTTCAGTCATCATAAAATATTTTCTTTTCTTGATTGACACTTTGCATGGCATTTGACACTTCACTTTAAAATTAACAGGGTGCGGGACTGCCTCCAGCACTCCAAACCCTTCCACATTCTCAATAACCCCCCCCCCCCATTCAAGCTACTCTTCTACTCCGAGCAAAGCGTCAAGTGCCGCTGGCGAAAAACTCTACGACAAGTGGAACCGTGTCGAATGTCAACGGCACCATAGGCCTCCACCCACACGCTAGTTGACATCGCATCTCAGAGTCAACTCAGGGTCAACTGGTGTTTAGTTGACACAGTCGATACCTCAATTGAAATTTTTATGTTATGAAAAGAGTTGACCTATATTTCCGGTAGTTGTCTCATCTTATTCATTAAAACTGAGAAAATCCATTCTCAAAAACGAGTTAACCCAGCCTTCTACAACGTGAATTGTGTGATTTAAAGAGTTAGGTGATTGAGCAAAATTAATCTGATATTGTGACACTTAATTATCAAAGATTGTGTGATGGATAAGCAAATGAAAAAAAATTTTAATCTTGCAATTTCAAAATGTTTTTATTGATTACATGTGTGATTGCTTATTATTTAGATACTTGTTTCATGTAGTATAAATGTCTTTGAATTTTTCTGTACCAACTAGAAGTTTCAATAAATTTTTTTGAACCATTTATAAACATTTCCTTGTCAATTGAATTCTATTTTTCATCTCATGAAATGTCATCATATCGCTTTGCTAACAGTACCAACAGAAAGGCGAAAACAAGGTGAACACAGCAGTATTTATGTTGAAAGTATCACTGGTGGTCAATGAAAGATATGAATTTTTCACTTTTCATGATTCAATCATTTTAAAAACTGTTCCGGTCAAGTTGAGACTATATGCAATGTGTAATTTGATATACTAAAAATATGTCAACTAGGAATAGCACAAATTTCAAAAAATGGAATCGATTTTGCATTTCACAGCAAATATTGTGATTCAAAGAACAAAATTGTTGAGTTGCTGTCATCAACACTTGGCAGCGAGCTGGCAGCTACCGTATTTCCTCGAAATACCCCCCCTCGTAATACCCCCCCTCAAAATGGGCACTATGAATTTGTGGTCCGGGAAATGCATAACAGACGTTCAAAACACTTACTGTGTTACGTTAGAACATCGTTTATACCATCTATTTACATCCTTATAAAAGCTGTAAAAAGTTATAAATGGTGGTTATTGTTGCATTTTTCACATTTTTCTCTCAAAATTCTCACTCTGAAAAAATAAACCCCCTGGGGGTATTTCGAGGAAATACGGTAGCTGTAAAAGGCTGTAGTGTAGTTGGCAGCGAGCTGTCAGATTGCTGCAAGCACATATTTAATAAACACATTACGGCATTGAAAAGATATGTCAGCGAGCTGGCAGAGAGGTGCAAAAAAGTTGTCAGCGAGCTGAGCCTGATTTTTGCTGCTTGGCAGGCGAGCTGGCAGCGAGTTGTCAGTAAGGTACACCACTGATCACTAACATCCAACCACGAGCGATTTTTTTAAAATAAGTTCGCCACCCCCCGATCTAGGACTTATCGGTTGGGTGTGTTCCATGAAAAATAAAGTTTAAACATTTGTCTAAAAAAGTATATGGGCACCCCCCACTGAAACCCCCCGTGGGCCGTGTAAACGGCCCACACTTTTATACAATTTTTTGCTGATCACTCAACTCCAATCGTGAGTTATAATTCACTGAAATCCTGTCTTTCAAGGCCGTTTTTTGGCCTGAAAAACAGAACAGGCTCATGGCGAAGTGCCAAAAGCCATTTCAATGGCATTTTTACCAATCAAAATAAGATAATGATATTTTAATTTTGTATTGCTTTGTACAGCGAAATGCATGCGGTCGTCATTCTTATCGCAGAACTTTCTAGCGCTGCGAAACGTGATTGGAAAAAAAACTTCCACATGAAAGAGGAAGCCCAAGTCCTAGATCGGGGGTGGCAAACTTTTAAAAAAAAAATCGCTCGTGGTTGGATGTTAGTGATCAGTGGTGTACTTTTCCCTGTGATGTTCTGTATACATGTCCTTATTATTTCCAGGAAACGGTCATTTTTCACATCATCACATGCCTACTTGATAAAGAAATATGCAAATGAATTAGTAATGTAAAATTTTTTAAACTGCTTTCGGATCAAGTCCGGCAGTCACTTTTTGAACGGACTCCTGACACTGTAAATCACGCTATGGGTGGAGTTAAGAGCTGAAATTTGGGGGCAATATAGCCGACATTCCCCACCTACTATACACCAACGCAGGGCGACGGCGATTTTAGTGTGGGTCGCTGTATATGCGGAAAAAAATCGTGCAGTATTAGCTGTCCAGATCAAGTCCGGCACCCAGTGCTTCGTCACCACTTCGGATGCCGTAACTCCAGATACACGTACAGAATGAATCTGAAACTTGGGTGGGGGGGGGGGTTAAAGGCGACATGCACGCTTACTGACACACAATAAGTGCCGCTCGCCGCATATCATGCGTTTTTTATGGACGCACTGTCCGCACCCGGTCCGGCACATGATAATTTTTTCAAATTGAAATAATGCAAAAAATAGCAATTTGGGATGCATATCGAAATTGCACTATATTCTGTATGTATCCAAAATTGTATTTTTAACCAGAAGGGCCAGCTCATCAGAAATTTGCACAAAAGGCGCTTCCGCAACTTTGTCCAACGCTAGCTAAACTGCACTGTTTGGCACTCCTCGATTTTCATTGATGAAAAATGATTAGGTTACACTATATTTACAGTGAACAGTAATTTTTTGTATGTTTTACAATCCTACACTACCATACCATACTGTACAATGCGGCAAAAATTTCCAGTTCAGTGTGAACTTCTGACCCTCCTTGAGTTGCATACTAAAAATACCATTTAAATCGATTTTTTGTTAGACACTTTAAAAGTTGGTTTAGGATGCCCTCTTGTGTATAGTTCAATGTATAAAGTTGCATAAAAGACCTTACCCCAAAAATGCCCTGCTAAGGAATTTCAATGAGGGTCAATGTGATGACATCATGTGTGACATCATTGCAGTAGAGATTTGTACCACAATGATGTCATAGGTGACATCATCAGAGTGACCCACATTAAAATTCTTTAGCAGGGCATTTTTGCAGTAAAGTCTTTTACACAACTTTATACCTTGAACTACGGTATTACCTCGAATTAACCCCCTTGAATTAACCCCCCCCCCCTTGAATTACCCCCCCCCCCCCTCGAAATACCCCCCTAAAATTCGGCTGAGGAATTAATAAACCCTCCCCCTCGAAATACCCCCCCCCCTAAAATTGAGTGTAAAGAGAACGTACATGACGAATACCGCAGTAAATTTTATATGATCTGTAAAATGCAGAACACACGTTAAAACTGATGATTGAGTGACGTTAGGGAAGGGTTTATTTGTATAGGTATACAGTTTTATATGCCTGAAAACATATATACATCTATGAAATTGTTAGATTTTTCTACGTCTGAGTATGGGGAATTTCCAAAAATTTCTGGCAAAAAAATAGACCCCCCTTTCGAATAAACCCTCCCCTCGAATTATCCCCCTCAAATTTTGCTGGCGAAATAATAAACCACCTGGGGGTATTTCGAGGTAATACGGTATAAACAAGAGGGCGTCCTAAACCACTTTTTAAGTGTCTAAAAAAATCGATTTTAAGTGTATTTTTTGTATGCAACTCAAGGGAGGTCAGAAGTTCTGTTGATCAGTGCTGGACAGGAAATTATTATGCATTCTACAGTATGGTATGGTACTGCAGAATTGTAAAACTTTTACAAAAAATACTGTTTACTGTAAATATCATGACAACAGTATGGTTTTAGAATTTGACAGTATCATATCTACTGTCAATTCAGGTACCCATCAATTGTGCAGGTGGAAATCATTTAGTGACGCTGAATGTGATTGCTTTAAGGCGCGTCATAAAGAGCAGAATTTCCCCCCCCCCCCAAGTTTCAGATTCATCCTGTCCGTGTATCTGGAGTTATGGCATCCGAAGTGGTGAAGAACAGCTATGGTGGGGAATGTCGGCTATATTGCCCCCAAATTTCAGCTCTTAACTACCCCCATTCCGTGATTTATAGCATCAGGAGTAGTGATGTTAAAGGCACCGGGAAAAATGGCACCGCACCGACCCGGCACCTCTGCCATGACATGAAAAGGGCACCTGGCACCCTGGGGCACCGGCATTCTGAGAAAAATGGCACCGGCACCGAGCGGCACCGGCCGATCGCCAGTGCTAGCACCGAAAAGCACCGCACCGGGTGAAATTTTTTTTCAAAAAATAGGTCATGAAAAATGGTCAATGTACACAGCTGTGTGCAACGATGGGTAAGTTCTCAAATAAAAAACACTTTCTGTGTTTTGAATTTTTCAAAAATGAATACCTGTGTTTTGAGTTTTTTTCATGAAAAAACTTGAGTTTCCATGTTTTATTTCAGTGTTTTTTGAAAAAACTCAAGTTTTCCTGTAAAAACTAAAGTTTTTTGGTAAAAACTCAAGTTTTTTAGTAAAAACTCAGGTTTTTTGGTAAAAACTCAAGTTTTCTAACAAAAAGTTGCATTTTACAGCATTTTGATGTGAAAACAGGTGTTTTCTTATCATGTATAGGTTTTGCTGATATAGATGTTCCACATATTGAGGATCTGCATATTTGTTCATGTGTCAATAAGTCCACAAAATCAAAAAAATAAGCATGTCCACTCCACAGCATAAGCATCAACAAAATGTCAAAAAATGACAATTCACACTGTACAATAAAATACTTCAATGGATGTGCACTGTATGTTGTACTGTGTGATTAAACTGCAACTATACTTGAACATGCACATCCGTTGAAGCCTTCCCGTCCCGAAACACGTCATATTGAATTTCAACAAAAAACCACGTTCAAGAGAAAATGGGTTCATATAGAGATGCCTAGCGCCCAATATCCTGGACACTGGCTTAAGGGACCCTCCACACTATCAGTGGATACTGGCATGCTAAGTACACCGCCTTGTCTCCAAAACCACACCAAAACTTGACAGCAGCAAAATCTTTCTTTTTTTCATCAAATCATCACATTCTTTTGCAAAAACCATGTCAGCTCATCAGAAACATGTTTATTGAGAGCCTGATTAACTGACTCATGTAAATACATAATAAATTCTATACACACATACATTATGTATGTTCATACTCACATTGTTCAGTTCAAATCAGGTGCCTGAAAAAAACTCAAAAACCATTTCCGTATTTTTTGTGTTTCCGTGTTTCTGTGTTCTCTGAAAAAAAACTCATTTGAGTTTCTGTGTTTTTCAAAATTGCTGAGTTTCCGTGTTTCCGTGTTAAACAAACGTGTTTAATATGTGTGTTTTTGCCATCGTTGGCTGTGTGCAATAAACAAGCTTCTGCTTAGATAAACCAGAGTTGTTAAAAGTATACTCGGCAGACACAATACTCTACAAACAGATAGGAGTTATGTCTTCGGCTGGCAGACGGCCAGCCGATAAGTAATGGAAGATGTGATGACGACGAAGTGGTGACGTCATGAAGACTACGTGATAGCGAGGGATGATGACGGCGACGAAAGTGATCACGTCATGATGGAGTGTTTCCTCCGGAAAAATGTACAGCGTAATGTCATCCGAGTACTCGGCAAACATGATACTCTACAAATAGATATGATTTATGTTTTCAGCTGGCAGACAGCCAACTGAAAACTTATGAACTGACTCCCCACTCCACTCCACTTCATCCCAAACCGGTTCAGGGGGCAGTCCCAAGCCCTGTAAAGTAAAGTGTCAATTGTGTATCCAAATCTAATTTTTGCATATGCAAATCTTATGTTTTTTGTATCCAAATCTTATCTCGAAAAATAAGATTTGGATACAACAACATAAGATTTGGATACGAAAAAATGAGATTTGGATACACAAATGACACTTTACATTTGACTTCGCATTTGATATTACATTTGACACATTACTTGACACTTTATAGGGCTTGGGATTACCACCAGTCAGCCGCAGTTCAGTGGGGACTGCGGTTATGACGTCATGATGGAGTGTTACCTCCAGAACAATGTAGGCTGTAATGTCGCCCAAGCATACATCTATAATCCCAATATAACCTTTTTTCTCACGTTAATTACTGTTTTTGCGTATGAAAAAGCGTATTCTTTACTATGAATTTCACAAAAATTTCTGATGAGATTATAACCCCCCACGAATTAACCCCCCTCAACTTTTGCTGGCGAAATAATAAACCCCCATGGGTGTAAACATTTCGAGGTAATACGGTACACCTATGACGTAATGCATAGTGTGCACACATGACAACTGGGGGGGGGGGATTCAAGGGGGTACTTTTTTGAAGTTGCCTAACTGAGAAGTTCTTCAAGTAAGGGTTATCTGGAGGTTCAAATATACCGTACTTCTGTAGGTGGAAATATGGCTAGCCAATCATGCGTAAAAACGTAACGACAATTTTGTGCAGACACTCCGACGACTCGAGGACGACCATGTGTGACTGAATGACGGCCCGCGGTGCACAGGGAAGTCACAGTGAACGTGCGGTTCGCTGTGCACTGCAAATCCGCCAACGAAGCCGCAGCCCCAGGACGGTACGCCCGAATGGACACTACTGCGGCCATGACTTTATTAAGTATTTTCCTTTTCCGTTAATTATGTAATTACTTCCCGTGTGATGTTAATTTTTCATTTCATGCTTTATTAATTAAGCTAATTAGGTTACCCGCATTTTAAGTTAATTAAGTGATTACTTTCGTTTTTTTAAATGCATTTTCCGATATGTACTTTCGAATGTTATAATTTTTAGGTTTTTATCAAGTTTACATATTTGGTCAAAAGGGTGCAGTGTCTGGGAATGGGTTAGAAAAGCTTTAAAGTTTCTTGTTAAGCTAAAAGGTGTTGACTCTGTTAAACGCCTAGACGCCCCGATAGATAACATTCAGAAAATTCCCCGACCAGGTGCATTTTTATTTAGGACTAGGTAATGGGTGGAAAAGTGGCAAACGGCAATTATTGTCGGCATGCGACTGCAAGACACATGCAGAGCACAGTTTACAGTGAAGAGCACAGCAGTGCCAATTAATTATTCCCATCACCCAGGGTGATTGGTGAACTCGCAAGTGCTAGTGTTTTGTGGCGTGTGTTCATGCCCGAAGTTCCAACCCTTACCCGGCAATGCAATAACCTTGAACAACCCCCGCAATTGAGCGTTCTTTCTGTGGCCTTGGTCGGGCGCGCTATAAAATATTTTTCACCTAAAGGGGCGCAGGTTGATAACACGTGTCACACCACCTGCTCTAGAATGTACCGTAACCTCTGAATAGAAACCCAGTTTATGACACTCACCTTTGAGATAATTTGTATTTTAATTACGTCATTGATAATCACAGTTACTTCACGTCTGGTTTAATTCACGTTTGCACCCTTTTATTTAATTATTTATTTTTCCCGCATTTAATTAAATTGCTTGTGCCTTGTACGCTACGTTAACAGTTTTCCAGTGATCATTGAATTCGCCTTATGATTCGCTCATTACGGTTAATTGTTGTGTCTCAGATTTAGTATTCATTTCTATTATGGTAGATTTTGGTGATTATAAAACGCGCTGATTTTACATTTTTTCACCCACTAGAGGCTATACAACTCACTTGAGCTATTGTGAAATTGACTCTGATTATATTGCTAAATAAAGTTCCCGTGAATCCAACTTGGTCCCCCTGAAGCATACTAACTGCTTGAATTTTAATTTGAATTTTTATTAATTACGGCTTTATTTTATTTACGGCTTATTAACAAGTAATCAAAGTAAACCGCCGGCTGCAGTTACGAAAGGGATTGGTAAGTTGCCGTGTCCGTCCTCAGGAACTGTCAGGACCCCAAAGGGGTACTGGCGCCGTTCCTGATTTGCGTGTAAAATCCCCGTACCATAAAAACAAACATTTATTTAATTACGCACGCAATTAAAAGCGCAAAGGGACCGGAATTTACAATTCTCCGCCGCGGCAAATTCGACGAGCGGCATATTTTTGTGGTAAAAACGGAAATTAGTAAAATTAGTAAAAATGTAAAATATCTGACACTTCCTCGAATTACCCCCGGGGGTTTATTTTGTAGGAGTGAAAATTTTGAGAGAAAAACGTGAAAAATGCAACAATAACCACCATTTATAAGTTTTTACAGCCTTATATAAGGATGAATATGGTATAAACGATGTTCTAACATAACACAGTAAGTGTTTTGAATGTGTGTTATGCATTTCCCGGACCACAAATTCATAGTGCCCATTTTTAGGGGGGTATTTTGAGGAAATACGGTATGCGTTATTGTTCCTTCGTGTATTCAGATTCCAAAGTCTCATCTCAGTCAACGTTCGTTTTCAATCGTAATGTAATAAAATAATTTAGAAAAAAATTTTACAACATAAATGTACCGTCATTTCACTTCTAATTTCTCCCAATTTTTTCTGCGAAATTAGCATCATGAATAAAACTGGTTGTGTAGGAGAACTGCTCCCGTTCACGGCAGCAATGTTGGAAAAATTTGGTAAAAAAATTTCCCCCACACAATCCATCAATAATTAATAAAAATCCGATCAAATTGGCCCCGCTCATAAATATGTAATTTTTCAAACGGAAAAATACATTTGTATTAGTGTCCATTTCATTGTACCTAACTACCGTATTACCTCGAATTACCCCCCCCCCTTGAATTGACCCCCCCTCGAATTACCCCCCCCCCCCTCAAAATGGGCTGGGGAAATAATAACCCCCCCTCGAAATACCCCCCTCCGGAATGATGTATGCAATGTACATGATGTATTTATTAATACTACTTACCTATTTGCATCGCAGCTAGACTTATACGCTCATTTGTGTACATATGTACATGTATAGCCCCAATAAAAACTTATTTTCCCACGTTTATTACTGTTTTTTGTGTAAAGAAAAAGTGTATTCTTTACTATGATTTTCACGAAAATTTCTGACGAAATAATACAACCCCCCTCCAATAAACCCCCCTCGAATTACCCCCCCCCTCAAATTTTGCTGGCGAAATAATAAACCCCCATGGGGGGTATTTCGAGGTAATACGGTAATTTGTTTTATAAATATGAAAACACGTCATTATTAACCAAACAATGTTAAAATACCTACAATATGACCAGTTTTGGGCCCAATTAAGTATAACACAGAACTCACAATTTAATGGATATACTCATGCACAATTGAACGAAACAAATAACAGGAAAACAAAAAAGATAATCTGATAATCTCCCACTCATCTCAATTTGGGATATTTTCCAATGTAAAAATATACCCAATTTCACATACAAAAGCACACTGGTATTTTCATTTGCCATTCTGATGCTTGCAAAAGCAGAACATTCGACAATTTTACATGTAACCTCAAAAAATGTTATCTGCCAGAAATTTTTGGGATTCCGGACACGATAAGATGGCCCGAATGGCTTTTCTGGCGATTTTTGCACTTTTGTGCATTTTTGAAGCTGATTGTCGATCAAGTAAATTTTATTAACATTTAAAATTGGTTTTCTGGAGAATTGGAGAAGAAGAAAAAACAATTTTGAAGTGAGAAGTAACACGCTTAAAGAAAAGTAAAATGAGAAGTGGAGTGTGAAGTAAAATACCCAAGTAAATTTCGAAGTGAAAGTAAAATAATAGTTAAAAGTTACTCTTGTTTTCAACTTTTTACTTTTTTATACTCATTTCACTTTTAATTTTTTTTAATTCACAATGGGATTCTTAAAAGTGTATATAGGGACTCAAATTGTATCTTATCATGTAAAATGTTATATGCCAGGTAAATTTTGATGTTATTTTTACCTGACATCTAACTTTGCTTTCGACAAATTCGTGTGACATTATGCATTCTACTGGTGGTGTACAGTGTTAAATGTCATCGAAAATGCCAAAAGTTCAGTCGTAAAATCTTTTCTTTTGTTGATTGACACTATGCATGACATTTGACACTTTACTTTAAAATTCACAGGGTGCGGGACTTAGCGTTGCGTACCCGACCCGACCCGAACCCGATATCCGCACGCTCTTTGGAACCGAAACCCGATACCCGACCCGAAATTTTTTGTACCCGACACCCAAAATTTTGAAATTCGTCACGCTAGGGTACTGCCACCAGCGCTCCCTTCCACATTCTCCACCCCCCCCATCCAAGGCTCCATATTACTCCGAGCAAAGCGCCAAGTGCCCCCGGCGATCATCTCGGCCACGTCGAACAACTCGACCACCAACGGCACCGTGTCGAACATCAACGGCACCATCGACTCGGCCAGCTCCAACACGCAGGACCCTTATGTGGTCATACAGGCGAGTTGGGTGTAGCGATTGTAAGAAGTTTGGAGGATGTTTTCGGATTTTTTTTTTGTTATTATCCCGCCACTCAAAATAACTTGAAGTCGGAACTGAGAAAGTGCTTTCGATTTTTTTTGTTGATAGAAAATGCCTAAATGTTCTGCGGAAACTCGATTCAAAGCTTGAATTTCACATGGATGTATTTTTAGCAAGGGTGTCTTGCTGTAGCAGTTTGGAAGCTGCGACACGTAAATATGCATAATAAATTGACCAGAAAAGTTCGAAAATGCAAAAAAATACACTGGAAAAATAACCAAAAGTATTCCAAAAATTAGATAAAAAAATTAATATAAAAAAACAAATATTTTCCCATGATAATCTCCACTAAGAACGACAGCCGGACTAAAAATCCGCAGAAAACTTGAAGTTACAGCGCAGCAAATAACGCCCACATTGGCCCCCCACACACTAGTTGACATCGACACCAAATGGCAACTGGTTCCGATCCCAATTCAAAAACTTGCTGACGAGCCAACGAAAGACGTTCAAATGCAAGCCTGGAATTGGCACCGGAACCAGTTGACATTTGGTGTCGATGTCAACTAGTGTGTCTGGCTCCATTCCATCAATTGAAGCTACCATAATCCACCCGAATACCCCCCCCCCAGGTGAACGGGGCGGCCGAAGGTGACGATCTAGCCTCGTCCAAACTAGATGCGATCGGATCGATCGACTACAAGAACGGGAGCGTGGACGCGGCCATCGCCTCCAGCAACCAGAACATGACCGGCACTTTTGTGGAGGGCGAGGGCAGCGTGGCGGGGGTTGTCACCAAGGATTTGGTACAGGTGGGTCAGGGGGGTTGGGGGGGGGGGTCTGGCAGCCCTGGGTCTAGTCCCGCACCGTGTAAAGTGTGATGTGAAATGTGAAATGTCATGTAAAATGGCATAAAAATTCGTCAAATGTATGATAATGTTAAAATTTAATTAATGAAATCTCGTCTTTTGTTATTTGCTTGCATTTTACATGCACATTTGACAGCTTAATTTAATTTGACATGTTTTTAATTTTTCAGCTGAACTAGAGGTATTTAGAGATAATTTATATTTACCTTGAGATATTTCTAGTGGGGTTAATTCGAGGAAACACTGGTTGTGTTGAGGAATAATAATATCATCGCTCTGCTGGACGAATGCAACTCAATACTAGTATATTGGATACAAAGTCACATTGTTCTAATTTTCAAAAAAAAATTCTTCAAAATTTTCACCTCCACGTAGACCACTGGATTACAAAGTGCAAATGTGTTCGGCACCGGGGAAAGTACCTCAGTGCAGGACATGACAAATCTCCTGTCAAAGTATGGCATTCCTTCTGGTAGGTCTATACTTTTATTATCAACATTACATCTATTTATCTTATATTTTTTTTTGTAATTAAAGTTTTTTAATCACAACTTTAGGTGGCACTGTGAGCAACAAAATCAACAGCTACGGAACACAATCTTCTGGTCTGACGTCGCAAATGTTCCAAAACAGGACGAGTACTGCCACTGGTACAAGTGAGTCTTTTTCATATTTATTTACCTAGGTCGGAGTAAAGCACAGTTGTTAAAAAATATTTACCGTTCAAAAAATTCTAAAAAACAACAAAAAAAAAATTCCAGACAAGGAAATGCTATCTCTAATAAATGCGTACGGCATCGGGACGGACGCGAGGCAGTCCGGAAGCATTTCCTATCAAGATTTAAGTGGCAAAACCAAGGGCGCCAGCACTTATACTAATACGGATGGCAAAGATAGTGGCACTGCGATCGGAAGCGGTTTGGTGTTAGTTTATTTTTTTAAATTTTTTTTTAAAATATGGATAAAAGTCTTTTTTTGTGCCTTTCGGAAATGATTGAGGGAAAAAATCACGTAAAACATACCGTATTTCCTCGAAATACCCCCCGGGGGGTGATTGTTTCATAGTGGTCCCGAGAGGGGGGGGGTTAAACGAGGGGGGGGGTATTTCGAGGGGGGGGGTGATTGTTTCACAAGAAAATTTTTGAAAACCAAGTACGAAATTGTCGTCTGAAACATACGCAGACGTCGAAAAATGCAACAAAAACCGCCATTTATAAGGTTCTGTAGACTAATATTAGTATGTAGATGGTATGTACACTGTTCTAACGTGACACCGACATTGTTTTAACGTGTGTTCTGCAGTACACTGAACACAAACTACAGTTATTGTCATGTACGTTCCCTTTACACTCAATTTGGGGGGGGGGGGGTATTTCGAGGGGGGGGGTGATTGTTTCATAGTGGTCTCGAGAGGGGGGGGGTCAAACGAGGGGGGGGGTATTTCAAGGGGGGGGGTATTTCGAGGAAATACGGTATTTAGTTAGTTGATTATATTTACGTTCGGAAAAAAATGTCACCAATCGCGCTTTTCGAAAAAAAGACGCTAGTTGATATCACCCTGTGGGCTCCATTAATCACACTCAAATATCTCCAATATTTCTGGCGCCATTCCAAAATGGCGCCAGCGCCATGGCGCTACTCAACCCCCCCCCCCCCCCCTCCCCCCTAGGTACGAGAACGACACGTCGCACGTGATCACCGCGGACGCGACGGGCGAGGCGCTCAGCACCGACGGCGACGCCATGGTCGACAACATCGCCAAGGCGGACGACAATGGCGACACTGGTTCGGGGGGGGGGGGTTAATTGAGTTTGCAAGATTGCTGGTATTCACTTTCATTATCTAAAAATATCAGAAAATATAGAGATATCTTATCAGTATTTTTTCGTGTTTTTTCTTATTTGAAAAATCTGATTGTAATTTATTTTTCAGAACTTTTCTGAGATAACGTTGTCTCAAAATTACCCAATTCTTCAATGCGGATGGCCGTAATTTCGCGCCGTGTTTTGTAGGTATTGCGGCGTGAATTTCTTTGTCCTCGATGAATTGTTGACAAACTGAAACATATCCCCGCGCCGGCTAAACCTCATCCGAAACCCACCGCTACCGTAACCCACCAAATCTACCATAACCCACCCAATCTACCATAACCCCATGCCCATACTACAGTAATCCTGGCCAACGGCGTGGGCGACGCCACAATCGACGTGGGCGACACCACCGCCAATGGCACCCAGATGGTCATCGTGACCCCCGAAAATGGTGCAGAAGGCTATGGGGAGAGCTACGCAACTGGCATGGGGCAGGGACATAACTTGACTGGAAGTAATGTCATCATCGCCCAGGATTTGAACGGCGGCACGCGTGTGTTTTGGGGGGATTTTGGGGGGTTCTTTATTTACCGTATATGCTCGAATAATGCAGCTGGGGAATTATTTTTTCGTCAGATATTTTTTAGAATCCAATTCATCTAATTAACTTCAATCTAAAATATCTCAGATTTCACAATCATGTTCCCAATCTCTCATAACCTAATCTTACCTCTAATTTTAAAATCCAATTTTATCCAATCAAATCCAATTTTTAGAAAATTTATTAACTTAATTAATTAAAATTAAACCCTCAGTGACCGGCGGCAGCGGCAATCTGCTCAGTTCCGGCAACCAAAACACCACCGGGTATGTGAAATCTGATTCCGGGTATTCCAACGGAACCGGTTTCGGTGGCGTCACCGGAGAGGGTTACGGTAGTTCTATCGATGGAGATTCCAGTTTAAACATCACCGGTGCGGGTTTTTGGAACAAGCCCCTGACTGGAGATACTATAAGTTGGTTGCATTTTGGGGGTGATTTTTTGGTTGATTTGGGACTATTCTGGATTTTTTGGGTGTTTTTTAGAAGTGAAAATGATTGACATTATGTTTTTGGGGGGTTCAACATACCTAGTTGTTTCATGGTGTAGAAGGATAAAGGGCGAAAATCGCTTAAAATGTAAAATAGCTAAAATTGCAAATATTGAGTCAAAAAATGGCTGAAAAAGGCAATAAGGACATGTCCTAGTGATTTTAAAGGTGAAAATACGTAAAAGGTAGGAAAATGAGCGATTTTGAGCAAAAATAAAGGTAAAAGTTCTCAAAAGTCTAATTTTTTTTTTTGGGGGGGGGGGTGGGGGGGTTCGCATGAAAATAGCCGAAACTTTTGCCTCTAGATAGATAGATCAGGACCTCACAGGTAGACACTGGCTGGAGCGCTTGTGGGGGGGGGGGGTACCCCAAAAATGTCGATTCGATGACAAACTTGGTATCCAAAACTTGCAGACGGCACGGGCGACGCGACTGCAACTGCGGCCGGCGAATACGCTGATACCTACGGCACATTTTCCGTCTCTGCGGCGAGGAATTGCACCGAAGGCGACCCGGGATTTCCCGACGACTGCACAATTTTGAGCGGCGTCAGCACGAGCAACGCCACTGCGAATAATACGGATGGGGTTAGCATAGATCACAGATTTAGATAGATAGATACCGTATTTGCTTGAATAATCCCCCTGGGGGATTATTATTTCGTCAGACATTTTTGAGGGGGGAACTATTCGAGGGGGGTAATTATTCAAGGGGGGGGGGAAATTATTCTTTCGTCAAAATTTTCAAGCATGTTTCCATCAACTCATTTCCAAAAACATGCCTTATAAACACAATAACGTGCCATTTTTGTTAAAATTAGGTTAAAATAACAAATTAATCAAATCTTTAAAGGGGGGGATTATTCGAGGTGGGGAATTATTTTTTCCTCACTCGTCCTACAGGGGGGGGATTATTCGAGGGGGGGAATTATTCAAGGGGGGAACTATTCAAGCAAATACGGTAGATCATAGATTTAAAGTCGCATTTTTCATCCATAGGTTAGCAGCGCAAACACTGGAAATACGCTGACGTTTTACAATGGCACCGGGTATGAGGGTGAGTTTTTGTCAATGTGCTAGGATTTGGTTCTATGCGAGCAAGCGCGATCACTTATATCCAACATTGGCAGCGTGCCAATGATAACTACTTAACTGATTGTAGTGTAACTCATGAATGAGTAGAAATAAGAAACTCTTCAAGTAATGAGAACATTTCTTGTTGTAGAAATGAAAATGTATACGTTTTTGTCGGGTACACTTTTTTCATCGTGCCAAGTAAAAATGTCAACTCAACTCAATTCACAGAAATGCTGGCGGGCGGGTCGATCAGCGATGCGGGGGAGAATTCCAAGTCGAAATCGTATTCAACATTGTCGAAAACTGGCGATATCTGGTCGGCCATTTCCAAACAGAGCGGCTCAGCTTCAGGTGACAAATTTAATTAGCCCGACACTTTTGTGTTGGCTGTCCGATTAGTTGCATTTTAAAATTGTGGGCTGCTCGATTTGATCCCGGTAGAAAATAGGGGTTTGGATGTCGATGTTTAGTGAAGCGTCTTCACGCGGACACTTCCCCACGCCCAGCACTTCCACACATGCATCACAAAGATTTACGTGAAGTCACATACTTCACACGTTCTAATATGCCGCTGTCAAGGAAGCGGCTGGAAGCATGGATTGGTAATTTTACACTAGGTATGTTAAAAATTTATCGCCCGAGAGCGTATAATTCAAGAAAAACAAGGAAATTCTCTACCGCGACAGGTGCATCTCTCAATTTTCATCAATCATTGCAAAATGCCAAAACACCTCAATCATTGGCTCCTTGCCAAAACAATTTTGCAGGCGCCGGTCAAACGTGGCTCAATATGAACAACTGGATCGTGACCAAAAGAAGGAGAAAGCGCAGCGCGTACAGAAACAGGAGGCTGTACCGTTCGCAATCGGGACCAGATGAGAACAATGGGCCAGAACAATACGAGACGAATAGAGAATCAACTAGCACGCCTACAAGTACCACTGAAGACCATCAAATAAAAACGGTGGTTGATGAGTTCCACAAATGTGAGTTTGGGTGTAAAAAATGGGGATGAATAAGGTCCATAATGTTATTATGGTCATAATACGTGTAGTCTGAAAACATCTATATCACTCCCTTGAATAACACCCTGATAAACATATTAAAAAACCCTCGGGTCAGGGGACCTACTCGAGAATTTATGGTATGATAACGAATATGAAAATATAACCCTGTCCCTCCTAACTCCACTTGAAGTCACGAACCTTCGACAAAAGGCGATATGCATACCTAGATGACATAAAATAGATTTTTGTGGGAGAATTCACCACGTAAATATAATGCCATCATTTTTTATATAATATAATGCTATCATATATAATGCCAAATCACGAAAATTTCTGGCGAAATAAAAGATCCCCCTCGAATAAACACCCCTCGAATTATCCCTCCTCAAATTTTGCTGGCGAAATAATAAACCCCCTGAGGGTATTTCGAGGTAATATGGTATTCATAACAGGACAAAAGTGCCGCCACTCTGACAGTCAATCATGTGTTTCAATGTGTTTCAATAAAAAACATGTCTGTGAGCTTTTTAAAAATAATTTTTTGATGAAATTTGTTTAAAAACAGAGGCATTGGAGAAAAAAAAATTCCACCCCTACCCCCGCCACCCCCAAACGTAGTCTGCATGGACGACAAGAAGCCCGAATCGTGCGTGTGGATTCGAAAACGCACAAACTTGGCAACGGGCCAAGTTTCCTACACTCCGTTGAGACCGTCCGATTTTGTGAACATGATTATGGAACAAAGTACGAATGAGGCTACCCCGCCTCCGTTGAGAGCGACTGATGGAACAGATGAAAATGCATCGAAACCTAGGACCAGGATTTTGGCGATCAGTTCCGCGTCCGCTAGTTCTAGTTGGTTTTGCGTTTGGTGTTTTGTCTGACGGTAGTAAATACAGCACCGTGTAAAGCAGGGGTTTAGTAGGAAGGGGGGTTGGGTGGGGGTTACCCCCCCCCCCCCAAATCCGCCAGCTATCTATCTATCCCGGAGGCCCGCTCAGCTATCTATCTATCCCGGAGGCAAAATTTTGGGCTACTATCCCCTAACCCCCCCCCCCAAATCGGCCAGCTATCTATCTATGTGGAGCGATTTTTCAGAAACTAAATATACCCCAATTTTCGCTCAAAATCGCTATTTTTTATACCTTTATATAGATTTCCACCTCCAAAATCACTAGTTCATGCGTCTAACTGCCTATTTTCAGCCATTTTTAGTGCTATATGTCCTTATATACCAATTTTTAGCCATTTTTCACCTACTTTCAGCGATTTTTCACCTACTTTCAGCGATTTTTCTCCTTTTCCTCCCTTCTATGCCTATATTTTGAACCCCCGCGAACCCACCTCCCCCCAAACCCCCTCCCCCCAACCCCCCCCCCCCAGAAAATTTTTCAGCTATCTATCCCTCCGGAGGAGCGATTTGCTATCTATACGAACCCCCACTGGGGTCCAAATCTACAAAACCCCTGGTGTAAAGTGTAAAATGTCAGTTGTAAAATCCTTTTTGAATTTTTAGTTGACATCACTTTAAAGTGTGCGGGACTGCCCCACGGTGTGGTGCGCTCACCATTTTCAAACGTGCTCCCCCTGGTGCAAGTGTTATTTTTAACAATGGTACTGCTTTCGGTGCCATGTTTTCCGGTGCCATTAACATCGCCTGTTTTGGCTTTTGAGGCCAGAATTTAGTGTAAAGTGGCTGATATGCATTTACTGTATTAGGTAAGTAACCTAACAGTATTAACCTATAGTAACCTAACAACAATTATAGGTATAACAGTAACCTTGATACTCAGTTTAATTTCATTTTGAAAGATTTGATAAAATTTTAGGTTCCGGCGGAAATGGCAACGCAATTTACGTGCGATCGTCCTACCACTCGTAAAATTTGATAAAAATTTGACTTTGAAATTTCGTGTTCATTCCCATGCCAAAAACTTGTTTGTTTGTTTTTTGCTCGCCTGTCTCTGAACTTTCTGAACTGTTTTTTTTTTCTCGTCAGCGTTCGTTTGCATCAACAGCGCTAAATATAGGAGTGCTCGAAAAGTTGGTGGTCACCTAACTTAGCGTAAATTTTCGATTAGTTCCCTCAGTGCTTAATTTTTGGTCAGAAATTTTTCATTGATATTACACACACTGTGTGTCACTGTCAACTAGTTTCCATGCCAATTCAGATTTAATTGACCGGTCGCAAGACAATTTTCATGTGAACATCCAGCAATGTCGAAAAGAAAGTAGGTAATGTTGGTACGTGAATATGAACATTGTTCGGCTACCCATCAACCAAAATCTTGAACTAAAAGAGTGGAAAATAGCCTGCCCAGTTGACACCCGATGTAAGTTTGTCAACTAAAGTTTGCATAGGGTAATTGGGGCAACTAATTGATATTACTCGATACGGACCACACACTAGTTGACACATATGTGTCAACTGGTCTGTGTCAACTTAGATTTCGGCTTCAAGTGTCGCAGAGCCATCTTCCAATGCACTTGCCGTGATATTAAACTCGGCGGACATGATGGAAGTCAATGGTCTAAGGTATTTTTGTACGAGTGCCACTATAAACTTACGATCGGGCTCACGATGTGAACTTGGCACACGTCCAAGTTCCTTGCGTTTCAGATGAATGAGAGACAAAAACGTAGGTTGTATGTTCGCGGAACGAATCGACCGGAAATAATCGCAAATGGCGGTCCACACACTAGTTGACTCATTTGCGATCATTTCTAGTTGCTTAATTTCATTCCACAGTCATAATGAGTGACGCAAATGTAAATTCTGCGTCTTTCACCCTCATTTGTATAATTACGTTCGTTTAATTCTGGACGCGTGCCAACTTCACATACGGGTATCTATCACATTCGTACTTTTCCGGAGGAATTCGTAGGCACTGTTTGGGCGAGATTTCAAGCTTTCCGACTCTTTATATCAATATCCGTGCTTAATCTATTTATTTTTCACATCTGGAAGTTCAATCGGTTAAAAAAAACTGTGAACCGAACGGAATCCGTCCGTTCGAATCTGAACTCGAGACATATCTTATTCGTACATGAAACAAGGAAAGCTGATTCGTTTCATGTCCGCCGAGTTTATTTATGTTTCAACATTGCCGCACCTGCATTGGGAAATCGCTCTGCAACACGTGAAGCTGAAATCGAGTTGACACAGACCAGTTGACAGTTGACACAAGTGTGTCAACTAGTTTGCGGGCCGCCATTTTGCGTGATTTATTTTGCATGTTAGTGGCTTTTGTTGCACCTACGCTTCGTTTTTTTGACTATATATTTGTGTGTCCGCATTTTTCATCCGTTCTTTTTTGCACAATTGGCAGCAAATCAGTGATCATTTTGTTGTGTCGAATAATTACAATGAAGTTTAGAGAATTTGAAAGGTCGTTCTGGGAAAAAAAAGACTTCCGGGGGTCAGTTCTGTAAGTGACATGTGAAGTGGTGAGTAAAAAGTAAAGAAAAAAGTAAATTTTATGTTGGAAAATACCAATGAAAAGTAAATTTATTTCAAATCATCAATTTCTCATGGATCTGTTCGTAGCAGGAAAACTAAAGACAAAAGTTCAAATTTCTGGCGGCGATATTAAATTAAGTGACATGTGTTTGAGTGACGGTGATGCTAATATACCACATCGTAGCGAATCAATAGCCTTTGAATTACCCCCACCCCACAAAAAAAAAATTACCCATTTCGTAAATGGAATGAGCTTTATGAACCTGATGTATACGTCTGCCTCAAATCATTAATTACAAGGTGTAAGATGCATTTTCAGCATAAGGAACAACAGTGTAAAAAAGTATAAAAAGTATAAAAACACAGTATAAAAAGTGAATCGTCCGAAAACTACATTAATACACAAAAAATTAAGTATATCATCTTATTGGTGTCTTATTTGGACGGGTAATCGATGCTAATCGACCCTCATTTCACCAAATCCGTGTCATTTTCATCTTTGAGCTCAGTATATGGAATCTGAGCACTTTGATGTCCGCCGCCGTCAATTAAATCGTTCAGCTGTTTCAGAGTGTTCGCAGCACTGACTGTTGCGACGTTGGCACTGGCGCCTGCTCGTGGCAGCGGATAAATTTTATGGCGCTACCCACATTAGTTGACTTGACACGCGGCTTGACATTTCCATGTCAATTCAGATTTTAGTTGACAGGTTGCAATCAGTAATTGAAATTAAAAGTTAGCATTTGGCATGAGCATTTGGACGTTGTCTGAGACCGGTCAACTAAAGTCTGAATTGACACGGAAACCAGTTGACACCTGGTGCCAGTTCCGCAAGTGGAAAAGTTAAGAGTTAAAAGTTAAGAGTTCAGTAACTTGACACATGGCAAGTTAAGAGTAAAGTTAAGAGTAACATCAATAGTGAAGCAAGTGTATCCAAATCTTATTTTTTTGTATCCAGATCTTATGTTTTTGTATCCAAGTCTTACGAGAGAACATAAGATTTTGATTCAAAACCATAAGATCTAGATACGAAAAAAATAAGATTTGGATACACTTGCTTGACTCTTAACTTTACTTTTATCTCTTAACTAATCATTTGTCATTTAACTTTACTCTTAACTTGCCATTTGTCATTTTACTCAACTCTTAATTTTAACTCTTAACTTATCCACTTGCGGAACTGGCCCCTGGTGCCAACTTGTCAACTTGAGTGTGTAGCATTGATAGTGATGGATTACGCTATTTCTTCTAATAGAATGGCATACCTCCAATAGAACGGCACCTCCAATAGAACGGCAGGTTTTGACACTTTTTTACACCCACGAAAAGAATAGAACCTTCAATAGAACGGCAGGTAGAAATTACGTTGTAATAGTGCAAAAAAACAAAAATATTTAAAAAATTGATGGTTAGAACATCCAGGATGTTCATAACTATGATTCAGGGGTTGTTTTCACATTTGGTCTAGTTAAAATTGATGCTCTGATATTAAAATGTCACTCATCTCTCACTAAAAATGCTATGTTCAAATGAAAATCATGTGAAAAAGTTTGATGAAAAAATAGAACGGCAGCCTCCAATAGAACGGCACCTCCAATAGAACGGCAGGTAAAAAAGTTTACGAAAAAAATAGAACGGCGTCGTTCTATTAGAAGAAATACGGTAATTCACCAGGTCCACGGCCAGCGTGCATCGTGTAAAATGTAATGAAACATAAACTGCAACGAATTTATAGGGATACAAATTTTATCGCATTCTATTGGGCTTTTTGCATTTTACACGACACTTGACAAATTCGTGTGGCATATTTAACGATGGCAAACAGTCGAAAAAAAGTATTTAAATTTTTAAGTGTTTTTTCTGAAATGAATTTTCGAATTTTCGAATTTTTCGTCAAAATAATTTTCGAATTTCGAATTTAATTTTCGAATTTCGAATTTTCGAATCTTTTTTGGCAATTTTCGAATTTTTTTGGCTAGTTTTCAAATTTTTTGAAATAATTTTCGAATCTTTTTGGCAAAATATTGGATTTTAAGCTTGAAACACAGAATTTGAACTGTCTTCATGTTCTGCTCAGTGTTATAACCTTATTTTTACCATAATTTAGCATTAAAAATGGTGGAAGGATTTATGCAAACCAGTGTGCTGCTTCCTCATTTAATTCACACATCGGCACATTTTATTCACCAACACAGAGAAGGCAATAAAATGAACAATTGAAAAATTGGCATCAAATAAAATATCGGCATAAAAAAATTGGTATCAAATACCATATTTCCTGGAATTAACCGCCCTGCTGGCTGCCCCCCCCCCCCGGCTTTATTTTTTCAGAGTGGAAACTTGGGGGTTTAAACGAGGGTGGGTATTTCGAGGGGGGTTATTATTTTGCCAGAAATTTTTCAAAATCCCAGTACTAAATTGTTGTTTGTAAGTAACACAGATGTCAAAAAATTCAACAAAAACTGCCATTTATAAGACTCTATAGACTAACACACACACACACACCTGGTGGCAGTCCCAAGCCCTGTAAAGTGTAAAGTAAAGTGTCAAATGTAAAGTCAAATGCAAAGTAAACTGTCAATTGTCATGCAAAGTTCAGTAATAAAATCTTTTCTTTTTTGTTTTGATTGACACTTTGCATTTGACTTTACATTTGACTCTTTACTTTACACTTTACAGGGCTTGGGACTGCCCCCTGTTGTAACACAACACAGTCATTGTTTTTGGCATGTGTTCTGTGTTTCCAAGATCACAAACCGCATTCCATTCTCTATAAACCAAATTGGGGGGGGGGGGTATTTCAAGGGGGTTTAAAAATTCATAGTGTAAATTTTGAGGGGGGTAAATATTTCGAGGGGGGACATTTCGGGGATGTGTCAAAGTCCACCTCTTCCACCGCGGATGACATTTCAACGTTTTTTTTGTTACATTTTGCTTTTTCATACGCGCCGCGTATCAATTGTCGATTGATATAGCACGTTGAACTTAAGATAGCGTTTTGTTGCCTTGAATAACCTGAAAAATTCGAAAACTATTTTCGAATTTTTGAATTTTCGAATTTTCGAATTTTTTAAAAAATAAATCGATTTTTAAGTGTTTTTTCTAGGGGCGAAATAAAAATTCGAAAATTCCGAAAAAATTCGAAAATTCGAAAATGTTTTCGAATTTTCGAATCTTTGTTTGCCATCGTTAAGCATGACATTTTACAGGGTGAGTAACATTGTCGAAGGCTTCACTGCTAGTGATGCGAGCAGCGCCAGTACATTGACGCCAAAAGTGCCATGGCGCTTTTCTGTAACCAGCGCCAACAGCGTCAACGTCAACAACGGCGAGATCTCGGCCGCAAAGTAAACCCGGCCGTAATGCATAGTTGCACAAATGTATTTACGTTTACTCGATAAATACGTATACTCGAGTGCTGCGAAAAAATACCGGTACTCAGTTACTCGCGTACTTTTTGAAAGTACGCGAGTACAAAAAACGAGTATTTACATATATTTATGTTTACTCACCTTTTACACAGCGTAAAATTAGAAAAGTAGTTTACTTTACGTTTTCTGTACTCAGGTGTGACTAAAAATAAGATACCGTATATCCTCGAATAAGTCCCCCGGGGAGTTATTTTTTCGTCGGTGTTTTTGAGGGGGGAGTTATTCAAGGGTGGGGAGTTATTCAAGGGAGGGAGTTATTTTTTCCTCATAACTTTCAGGAAAACTTGCAGGTAGGTAGGTGTGTATACACTGCATAAAATACACACTGTGTATGTGCTTTCCCTGCTGTAGGCTAACATTCTTTTGTATTTTTGCTTCACACACTGCACTGCATTTGCATTACGTTTTTTCACTTGTTGCGCCATCTTCCACACTCATCGCAGAGGGGGGAGTTTTTCAAGGGTGGGGAGTTATTCAAGGGGGAGTTATTTTTTCGTCAGCGTTTTTGAGGGGGGAGTTATTCAAGGGTGGGGAGTTATTCAAGCGGGGGTCTTATTCGAGGATATACGGTACTTTTCGTTTACGTTTACTTTGAAAAAAGTTCAGTACTGTAAACAACTCTGCCGTAATGATGCCCGGCCTTAAGTAGCACCTTCTACTTTACGGCCGGACCATCCCCGTCAACAACGTCAGTATTAACCAGAGTTGCGAAAGTGTATTTACACTTACCCGAAATACCCAGGTAAATGGGTATTTATATTTACACTTACACTTACACTTTCATAAAATACCCATACACTTTTTTTACACTTTCCTGGGCAAAATACCCGGGTACAGAAAGTGTATTTTTTTTCTTTAAGATGGCCCTGTTTTATGCTTTTGAGAAAGCATAAAATAGGGTCATGTACAAAAAATGCATTGAATGTAGAAAATATGGCAAATGTACAAACTAGCCTTTGATCGACAACCTTTGATCAGTACTCATGGTATTCTACAGTTTCATCATACTTTTGTAAAAAGGACAAGATCAATGGAAGTTCACCAACTGGACACAAAGTCAACTCTTGCATTGACATTTGCTGCATGTCCATTCTTGCATTTAAACAGTGTATATCGCATTGCTTAATCAGTAAAATATCAACACTGAAAAACTGCCGATATTAGGGAACTTCATACCACTACAGTATTTGTTACAGTCTGAAATGTTTATAAAAGGCTGTAAAATATGAAATGATGCGCATGAAAATGATAAATATATTGATCTAAAGGTGAGAATAGCGGTGTTTTCTAATGCTCAACAGTGAGAGCTCTTTCTAAAAATTTTTTTACACTTACACTTTTTTTTACACTTTCCTAGGTATTTTTAAAATACCTTACACTTTTTGTATCCATACTCAAAATTTGGAAAGTGTATTTACACTTACACTTACACTTTCCAAAAATACCGGTATTTTAACAACTCTGGTATTAACGGCATAACCTCACTTTTCGTCTACCAGAAAAAGAAACAGCAAAAAATTCCGATTAAAACTGAAACACACGTGCTGCAGGTACGATTTGTCGAATTGTACGAGTTGTCGCCCTTGTCCGCCTTCCCGGTGGTACTCTTGCTGTTGGCACTGCTTGCTGGGTGTCAGTTTCACTGGCACTCGCAATGGCGCCTTTCCGGTCACGAATTGACACCACCAGTAGGTACAGCTGTGGGGGCGTAGTGATGTTAAGGGCACCGGAAATACGGCACCGCTCCGGTACCGGTACCGGTGCCATTCTTTATGAAAGCATATTTGGCCACGGCGAGAAACAGATATACTCGGCGGATCGCAAAGTATGCGCAGAATCCTACCGTAATTTCGTGAATCAAATTTTGTTAAATTTCATAATAAATGATTACCTGGTAATTAAAGTGTACAACTGATAGACAGCGTAAAATCCTGAGTAAATACATTGCATTAAAAACGAATTATTAAGCCGGAATTACAGCTCAGCGGCGTTTGACGTGAAATGATGACGTTGTAAAATTGATTACATCAAAATAGACAAAGGTACAGCATTGACATTCCAGAATTAGATAGTTCTAGTAATTGTGTGTAATGTCCAAAAAAAATTTGTTATCAAATAATCATTATTTAAGTAGTTATTAATTTAACGTCAAAATTTTTTGGTGACGTAAAATGCTTGACATGAAATGTTGACGTAGAATGTGTAAATTTTGACATAAAATTAATAACTGATTAAATAATAATTATTTTCTTAATTTTTGTTAGGACATTACACACAATTACTAGAACTATCAAATTCTGAAATTTCAACGCTGTGCCTATGTCTATTTTGATGTTATCAATTTTACGACGTCATCATTTCACGTCAAACGCGGCTGAGCTGTAATCCTGGCTTTATGATGACAGTGTTTAATTTTTGGTTAATTATTCAGATGGGTTATGGTAGGTTTCCATACTGAGTGTGATGTCCGCCGAGTAGTGATGGAAAAGCGCCAGAAAAAAGGGCGCCAGGCGCCAAGGGCGCCATGGCGCCATTCGGAAAGTGGGCGCCAAGCGCCAAGGGCGCCACAGAAAAAGGGCGCCAGGCGCCAAGGGCGCCATGGCGCCATTCGGAAAGTGGGCGCCAGGCGCCAGGGGCGCCACGGAAAGAGGGCGCCAAGCGCCAAGGGCGCCATGGCGCCATTTGAAAAATAGGGCGCCAGACGCCAAGGGCGCCAGTATAAATAGGTACGTACAACACCCTGTGTGTGCTAAAAATGCTTCTACAGCACTTAAGTACATGCATTTACATCTTAATTCACGTTCTCCAGGATTTAATTAACAAAAACAAGACTAGCAACAGAATATTTTTATATAAAATCCACATGACAAACTCAAACACAATGGAAATTGTCATTAGACAACAATCCATTTACTACAAATAGACTTTTTCAATCAATGTTCCCTTGAAATGGACAAAAACGGAATTGCAACGATTTGAATCCATTGATTTATGATTTTGCAAGTTCGATGGTCCATCATTCTCGTCTTCTGATCGGTCAGGCACATCTTATGAACCATTCGACGAAAGATTCCCACCCACTCAAACCACTTTGTCCATTTTTCTGGTGAATTTAGATCATCATTGTTCATTTTTTTCATTTATACATCGCTCACCTTGAAACCCTGCTGGCGCCTTTTTGGCGCCCTTTTAAAGCAGGGCGCCAGGCGCCAAGGGCGCCACGGAAAAAGGGCGCCAAGCGCCAAGGGCGCCATGGCGCCTTTCAGAATGTGAGCGCCAGGCGCCAAGGGCGCCACAGAAAAAGGGCGCCAAGCGCCAATGGCGCCATGGCGCGGCGCCCTTTGGCGCCATCAAATGGCGCCAGCGCCATGGCGCCATTCCATCACTACCGCCGAGTATATATAACATTTATAACACTTCACCTGATGGCAAATATTTACAAAAAACGTTTAAACGCTAATTTTCTTACAAAAACAAAACAAAAGCAAAATGCAAAAAGGCGCAAATTTGAACACTTTCCATAGACTTTTCCGTGTTTATTAAATTCAGCACTAACCTGCGAAGATACGAGAAGATTCAGCACGATGGCCATAATGATTGTGGCAATCTTCACCAGGCCACTGTGTCTGTCCCCCATTCCAAAGGCTGCGTGCACTGCCAGCACTTGGATAAACTGGGGCAGCTATTCCGCAGGCGGACAAGTGACCAGAAAAGTGCTAAGTGGCCAGTTAAGTAGTAAGTGCTATATTCAAGTGACTTAGAGTGGATCGCATACTTTGCGCGGAATCCTACCATATTTTGATTAATAAAAACTTGTGATAATGTAATTAATTATTCCATAGTTAGAATGAAATATTTAGATGAAAAAACTGTAAGGCGGCGTTTATGTCATGAATCCGTGTATTCAGCTGTTTTTCGACTACACAATTCACGAGTGTTTTTTACCGCACTTTTCCCTCTATTCCCACTTCACCGGCCGCTTGCCGCTGCAGTGCACTGCACTGGGCCCGGAGGTCCAGGTTATAAATGCGTGTTGTAAATTTTAAGGAAACGTGTCCAAAGACGGTAGGTTTTTCAGAACGTGCGATGAACCACTCGGTGGCTCACGCTGTTCCGTTTCCCGCAGCACGCACAGCACTCACACTCAGCATAAGCAGCGCGGCAATTAAAGCAGTTGTTAATTAGCTAACTAAGGGAAAACAGTTAGTACTTAGTGCTAATACAAAAGGGGGTCCGAGTCGGGTTGAGAAGAGAGTTTATTTTTAGGGCGATGGAAGAACAGTAGCGGCAGAGTAGAAGCAAAATAAATTTTCGTCGAATCGAAAAGTTGGGGGAAAACAACAATTTCAGCTACTTATAAAGCAATCAAGGCTACCATAATCGATGTGAATAAAAAGCTAAAAAAGACATATAACGGCAAAGTTACAAAATCACTTTCAAATCACATAAGCTCTGATGTAAGCACTTAGTAAAATCGTACGTAACACAGCTGCTTATGAAAAGAGTACTAATTAATATCAGCTAACAATGGTAATTAAAAGCTTCATGCGACATGGGGCTTAATCTATAATTTACAAGTTTACTTGGGGCGGCAATTACTTACTTCCATAATTACCTACAAATCCCTACTTAATCTAATGTGACTTAAAACAGATAACAATGCAGTGCCATGCATATTTAAAAAAAACAGAACGAACAAAACATGTACAAAGGTAATTACGGCATCATAATCTAATACAGCAATTTAAGCTAACAAGTAATTAGGCAGCTAATACAAGCTTACAACTAATGTTAATTAATTATGATACAAAACGATTAATTAAGCTCGTGGGAATGAAAGGCATTGGCGTGAAACAATATATACCATGATTTCTACATGTCACATGGAAACTTTGTTTGGGGGTTTTTATATTCATAAGTTACGGTAGCTAGAAAGTGCTCGCGGGCGCGAAATGCTTATCACCTCTGACCCCGCGACCCACTATTGTGACTATCCGGTCAGCTAGCGCCCGTGAGAAAGGTTTCAGCCCGATGGCCACACCCTTCCGAGCGCGGGGAGATATTTATGCTAGGGCGGCGGAAAAGTATTTTTTGGACTGCGACTTGTCACTTGGGGCATTATCAGAAGCTGTTCCTACCACCCACCGATACTAGATGACGCACGACAATCTAGTCAACATGGGGAGGAACGCGGAACAGTGTTTTTGTATTTTTTGAGTGAAATTCATTGTTCCTGGCTTCCGGTCGCCACCTACCTATCAGTCGTCAGTCTCCGCCTCTGCCCAACAATAAGTAAAGGGTAGAATGTGCTTTAGACCGCCCAGAGAGTCACAACAGTGTGCCGACGAGCCCAAAAGCGGCCACACGCCGCGCCGCGGCATTTCAAAGTGAAAAATGTGAAATTCCCCTCTCACCTTATGCCATGTGGAATGCAGTTACACCTAAGCTAGACATAACCTAGCCAACTTGACTTAAATAGATTTAGCGCACAAAAATAGTAATTAAAATTGGGGGGTTAAGGGAACGAAATTGTGCAGAGCACTACAACCACTAGAAAACATGGCGAACTCGGTCAGCCCATGTAGCGGCGTTGATCTTGCGATGCAGTGCTCTGACGGGGTACTGCGCAGCCCACTGCATGGCTGCGCATGCCATGCAGTCCCCGTGGCCGTCGAAAAGCCGCCGAAATGTCTGAGAAGGTTTACCCAAATTTAGTTTACAAAATATATAGTAGTTTACATTCCGTGAATTATTATTGCATTTGTTTGTCTAAAATTTTGTGGGGTGGTGTTTTTCCCATTGTAAAAATGCTCTTACAACCCACCAGCCATTGCGGTTTACCTCCTGGCTAAACTATTGAGGTGTGACTGGTGATTATTTTTACGATCGCATGCACAAAATTTTTCGTTAAAATATAAAAGTTGCTCATCTTTTCGAAATTTTCAAAAGTGATTATTGCATACACAAATGGCTTGTGTGTATTTCACAGTCGAAAATCAAATTCCAGAACGCGGCTGGCAATTACAAAAATGCAATAATAAGCTGAGAATGGTATGGGAGTTAATCAACTGCCCTGCCTTTTGCAGTCGGGACTTTATAATGGAGTTGCCGATTGGATTTTTGAGGTATTTCCATTTTCAAAACTATTTTACTCTTTTCAAATTTACAAAAACTTGTTTTTTGTCCAGAAAAGTGCCAATTTTGGATGGTCAACTGGGGGCGGCAGTTATGTTTGTCAACTCGGGGGGACAAAACTCGGCCATTCGGTGCCGCAGCGAACGTCTTGGAAACTATTTGGTGTGTGATTTTGAGATACTTAGTTAATCGTTTTGTTTGTTTCACTGTTGTTTATAGTTTCCATTACGTTATCGGTTTCCAAAAGAAACTTTCAAAACAAAAATGTCCTGGGTTTACTCAAACTCCCTCGTTTGTGCCCTCCATCGGCACATCTTCTGCGGTAGCGACCTCGGGCTGCATGTCGTCCTCTTTTGCCAGCGCCGGCGCTGGCGCAGCGACTGCCACGGGTTTGTCGGGCTCGATGTCGCCGCCGGGGGCTGGCAGCGCCTCCTCTTCCGCCGCGGAGAATGTGGCGTCGTCGCCCTCGCTGTCGGAGGTGCTGGCGATGTCCTCGACCTCGTCCGTGGGGTCGTACGGCAGCGGCTCGTCCACCGGCTGGGGCGCGTTTTGTACGTCCACGGGCTCGTCCATATTGACGTCCGGCTGGGCGAGCTCAGTCTGGGCGGCTTCGTCGTCGTCGTACTGGTGCTCGGGGCAGTGGGCCTGTGGCCTCCAGTTGGGCGACCAGGTCCATATCCTGGATCCCCAGATTTTCTCTGCGTGATACTGGTAAAGACCAGCCGAAGCGAATTCATACGAGAAGAAAATGTGGAAGAAGTCAGACCACAGCAAGGTCTCCACGTTGGCCACTACGACTCTGGCGCAACGCGAGCGGGAGGTGGCCACGTTTCCACGCTCCAGCTGAGCCACAAAGCCGACTCGAGTGGTCTGCTGAGAATACTGGGTGGTCAACCTGTCGCGCGCGGGCGGCTCGCTGCTGCGCACACAGGACACGATGGTCACCTCAGCTTCTCTCGCTTGCGCTTTGTCGGCGGTGAGCACTCGAGTCGCCCAGAATTCTCGCCCGTAGTGCTTCAACGACGGGTCGGTTGCCAATTTGTCGATCAGCGCGCGCTGCTGCGCCGCATAAAAAGTGACCACCAAAATGGCATCCGCCCGACTCAAGTCACTCCAGGGCACGCCGCCTTGGGTTGCCAATTCCACAAAATGTTTAACCAACTGCACTACGATGAGCTGCTCGGGCACGTTGACGGTCGACGTGCCCTCTTTGGTCTCCAGTCCGGTGTGGTTGATGACCGTGGACAGCGGGATCGGGACGTGGTCGCCGGGCATGCGCGGCAAATTGTCGTCCCTGCACGGCGATTTCTGATGGTAAGGGCGGAGCCGGCCCTCGTACGCCGCGTGCGAGTTGGCATTGATCAGCTGGGGGTGCCCGCGGAAGACCGTTTCCAACCGCAGCAGGGGGCACATTTTGGACGCTGTGAGTCCATCGATCAAAGATGGAGAGGGATTAAGGAAGGGTTCAACCCATCGCTGGGTTTGCACTTTTCGCGTGAGTTGCTTGCTGTCGCCGAACAGCAAGACTAGGCCGTTGTGGGGGAGCGACACGGGGTTCAGCGCTGTGACCATGGAGATGTTCGTGACGAGCGACGCCTCGTCCACTATCATGGCGCAGTACTTGATGTGCTTGATGCGCACATCATGTGTCGAATCGACAGTCACATGAATCTGACCCGGCTGCAACAAATCCAGAACATACTTGTGCAGCTTGACGGTGCCCTTGGCGTACCTCCTGGCGGCCCGGCGCAGCACGCGGCCCCAGTCCGTGTCCTCGAGGTCCGGGTCGTCCACGTCGACGCCCGTGCGGCCCACTACGATCTCGTTGTTGTCGTCGTCCCACTCTTCATCGTCGTCTTCACCAGTGACGACCAGGTGCGGTACCTGCTCCATTAGCGCCTTCATCACCTGCTGGGGGGTTTGATTGGGTCCTGCGACGATGGAGTGCACGGTCTCGTACTCGGTTTTTACCGCCCAGTACTGGTCGACCAGCTCTACCCACTGGGCGTCGGCCCGTGCGACCGAAAACGGGGTATCCTGCGCTATTCTGGCAACGCGGGCAGGTCGTCTACAGCGAGGTCGCTGTACACCTCCTGGGTTTCCAACAGGGGGCTCAGTACCCTTACAGCGAACGCCGCTCTCAATTTCAAATATTCAACGTACCCTGGCACTTGCAACATGTCCTTGACTTGTGCGGTGGGCAGTTCAGACCACTGCTTGCGGCCAAGCAGCAGGCGACGCACAGCCTCGTGCACGCCGTCGCAACCGGTGCGCCGCATGTTTTGCACAGCGCGCCTAGCGCTCTCGTCCGTCGCCGAATTGACGGTGCACGTGACGATGGTGGAGTGGTATTTGGCGTTGGAAGTGATGTCGGAGGAAAGGGTGGAATTACTGTCTGGGAATGGGCGACCATTAAACTGGTTGAAGTACAACGAGCACATGTACGCCACCTGGTTCTGCACAGTGGTCTTGCCAGTGCCGAACGGGGAGTCGCACATGAGCAACAGCGGCCACGCCAGCTTCAAGGCGGCTAAAACGGCCGCCAAGGTTTTCGCCTGGCCGCCCAGTGGCTTGAACTCGCCGGGCTTACTCACCAGCAGCGCTTCGGACGTGCCCTGACGGATTTTGTCTTCTAGGGGCGTGGCCGTGGCGCGGATGTGCGACCACTGGGTGAACGTGTCGGACAACCGGTCATCATACACAATGGCAATGGCGATCTGGTCACCCAGTTTTAGGACATTGCCCGAGCATATGTTGGACGGTCTCCAACCTTCGTTCAGGCGCTCAATAGCGCCTTGCAAGGAACGCATGGTTCGCACATAGTTGGGCGACTCATTGGTGGTGCGCACCATGTAGTCGCCGTTCTCGAGCTCGGCCGGGAGCGCCGCCTGGCTCAACTTCAAGTCCAAATTGCCCACAATTACAGCCCGCTCCGGACTTACCTCTAAAGTGGCCACTCGCAGTAAACTTTGGCTGCGTCGGGTCGGGCCTGTCGTCGTCGGGCATCGCC
This sequence comes from Sphaerolaimus hirsutus, assembly GCA_964036195.1. Lineage (NCBI taxonomy): Eukaryota > Metazoa > Nematoda > Chromadorea > Monhysterida > Sphaerolaimidae > Sphaerolaimus > Sphaerolaimus hirsutus. The sequence continues at coordinate 29,695,723 of OZ038451.1, read as the reverse complement.
TTGGTCAACGTCAGCACCGACATCGGCCCGGCGCCGACCAGCAGTTGGGGTAGGGCGTTGATTTGCGCGTTCGCGCGTCTCTGCTGCTCGTCCATCTGCTCTTGCTCGTCGTTGACGGCATCGGCCAGATCCGGCCTGTTGATTGTGATGCACGCCTTGGTACCTGCGTCGGTCGCTTCCCATTCAATTAGCGCGCGCACCACCGTGGCGCGTGCCGCTCGGAAACGCAACAAGGACTCGTGGTACATGTATGCTGCGGCCAGCATCACGTACTTGGTGCGCAGGTGCGGCGGGTGCACCCGATTCAATGACACCTCGTGGGGGTCATGGAAGTAAAAATCTTCCAGCGCCGATTTTTCGAGCAAGAAAACGCCATACGCATGTGCGTAATAGACGTTGTCAAACACGTCGTTGTTCAAGTCGTGAAACTCGACGTGCGCAATCCCCAACATACCTGCGCTCGGGATCGGGTTGCCAGGCATGGTGTATTCGCGGTGCGCGAACGCCAGGCGCTCCGGGCCGCAGTCGTTGCGCTCGCCCGCGCCCAGCTCCAGCAGCTCCTTGTAGCGGCGGGGCGTGAACGCAGCTCGCAGCCGCAGCGAGCGCCAGTTCGTTGAGTAGCGCTGGTAGCCGACCTCGTCGCGCTGCGCGTCATACTCATGGTCGGCCGGGGCGCGTCCCTGTACGGTTACGACTACGGGCACTGCCACCAATAGGGGGCTAGCACTTTTGTTCATGTCCAATTTAATGTCAAAGAACTCCCAGTAGTCGGGTTTAGCAGTGCAACGCTGCACATACCTTGCAGTAAACTTCATACCGTGTCTAACGAGCGGCAAGTGCAGCTCCGGGCCGTACTTCTTGTTGATGTTGGCGTACTGCGGGCGCTACGCGCGATGTTGGTTGAGTAGGTGAAGAACGGGTACACGTTGTCGGCGTTGTTCCACTCGTCGTTCTCGGCCAGCTCGGCCAGCGCGTCGTCGTGAAGTCGCACTTGTGCTTGATAGTATTCCCGGTCTGCAGTGTCGTGTCTCCAGTAGACACAGTCCACCCAGCCGGCGAACATCCGCTTCGCGTAGACGGGCGGCGGGGGCCGCTGGTTCTCACCCCACTGGTGTTCTACTTTGGGGGGCGGTATGCTGGCGCCCGGCTCGCCACGCTGGGTGGTGGCTTTTGTGAAGCCCGAGCCCGCGGCGCTAGCCCGCCGGCCGTTGTGCTGCCGTTTGGCGCCCATGCTCCTTCCGGCCATGTTACGGTTTTTAAGTTTTAAGGAAGAGTGCAATTAATCACAATCAATCACCGGCACTGCAGTGGACTCTCGGAGCCCACTAGTGTACCAGCGAATTTACAACCGCACTCACACACACACGAACACACAGTCACACGCAATTGAGATCACAAGTTTGTCAAACTTACGTGCTGGGGGGATTATTCGAGTTACGGGAACACGATTAATTAATTTATTCAGTGGCTACGTCGATAGCCACTTAAGGGCTTTACCGCAATGAGAGTCTAAGTAGGGCCGAGATTCTGCGTACATGTGGGGATAATGTTTTCAAGCGTTGGTTTACAGCGGTCCGCATGCACTACATAAATCTTATCATTAGTATCATTATAAATAGTTACAAGCGGATGAGCATAGCGAATGCATTCGTAGGGGCCTAAAAAGAAAGCAGCAAATTTTTTACAAGGGCCGGTCTGATCGGTCAAGCGCGGAGTGAAAATACGGACCGCTTGGCCCGGCTTCAAATTCAAATGGCGGGCGCGGCGATTGGCGTAGTATTGCTCTTTCAATTGAGCATTCCTAAGCGCGGTATGCGCCGCATTGCGCGCCGCCGAGAGACGCTGCGCGAGCTCGGTAGGTTCGCCGTGCTTATCTGTCGACTCGGGTAGCATTGCGCCAGGCGCGGGGGGCGTCAACATTCTTTCCCATAGCGACGCGGCTGGGCGCCCGAACAAAAGTGCGTATGGCGTGGTGCCCATGGCCGGGTGTTTCGACGTATTGTACGCGTGCACCGCGGCGTCTAAGTGGTAATCCCAATCGGAATGAGTTTGGTTCACGTAATGGGACACGATTTCCATCAGAACACCGTTTCGGCGCTCCACCATTCCGTTGCCTTTTGGCATATATGCAAATGAACGATGCTGAAGGGTATTGAAATACAATAACAATCTTTTGAATGCCCCTTCGACAAAGCTTGGCGCGTTATCGCTCAAAATGGCGCCGGGTACGCTAAATATGGGAAGAATGTGTAGCAAGAATGCAAACGCTACAGTATCCTGCCGGATATCGGGTACCGGCACGGCGATACCGAATCGCGTGCACTGGTCGACAAAAACCAACATGTGTTTATGCCCGCGTCGCGTGCGTGGCAACGGGCCAACGGCGTCGACGGCGATGACATCGCCGGGAGATCGCGCGATTTTCCGGCACGCCATCAAAGTCTGCATCAACTGCCTGAGCCCTTTTCGCGCACAACACAAAGGGCACGTGGCGACCCAATGCGCGCTTTCCGGGCGCATATTTGGGAACCACGCAAATTCCTGCAACCTTTCAAAAGTTTTCATTATTCCCAGATGTCCCGCTGTGGGGTGATTGTGCGCTAGTTCGAATACTAGCGGGCACAATGAGGCTGGAATACACACAGGATCATACAACTTGATCCCCGGTACTATTGAAGCCTCAGCCCTTTTTCGCATGATTCCATATTGATCAATAAAAAACGGTGGCACACATTGTCCAGGTGCATCCTTACAAACTTCCATCAAATTTACTATATACGCTTCTTGCATTTGCAAGCGCTTTAATTCAATTATAGGGACAAATGGGGGCAAAACGTGATCTGTGTGAAAACCGTTGACGCGCACTTCGGTAGCCGCGGGGCCACCAGCCATTGTTTGTGGACCTACGGTAGTGAGTCCGGTAATTGGCTCCACCCCATTGTTCGCCGGCTGTCGCGTGTCCATTGTCCCAGGGTTGTGGTCACGCGCCGCAGACTCCGCCCTCGCACGCGCGCGTGTCCTCATTGGTTCCTTGGTAGGCGCGCGTCTGGAAACAGTAGCTACTGTATCCCACGGGTCGATTGCGGTCTGCGTCGTGACAGTTTTATTGTGCAATATTTTAATGAGTGCAAATTGCTCAAATGCCTCGTCAAGTTCTAATTTCTTGTCGAAAGTTATTGGCACATCGCGCCTTCGGGACAGAGCATCTGCGAGCTCATTGCACTTTCCTTTCAAGTGCTTGAATGTAATTTGATACGGGGCAATGGCCAACGCAAACTTATGCAATGCAGCATGTGGTGTAGCTTCCAAATTGGGGTTCTTCACCCAAGGGATACTTTTGGCATCAGTCCACACTTCAAAGGGGCGTCCCGCCAGGTAGCAATGCCAATTTCGAACGCTCTCAAAAATTGCGTAAGCCTCTAGAGTGATGGCAGGCCATCTGCTCTGAACCTCAGTCAACTTCCGGCTGTAGAAAGCGCACGCATGCAGTCCAGATTTTTCGTCGGCGCGCTGCACCAGCACTCCGGCGACCGCAATTTGTGATGCGTCTGTAATTACGATGAATGTTTTATTTGGGTTCGGGTATTGCAAGCAGGGGCTGTGTAATAAAATTTCTTTTAATTGGAAGAAAGCTCTCAGAGCCTCGGGGTTATCATTGAGATCTACCGGCACATTTCCATCGTAGTTCTCACGCGGGCCGGCGCGTGTCAAATTCGATAGCGGCACTGCTATTTCGGCGCACCTGTGGATCATGCGTCTGAAGAATCCCACTGCTCCCAAAAACCCTTTGACTTCCTTGACAGTTTTCGGGAGGGGCCATTCTGAGATAATATTGCGTTTGTCCATGGGAATGCAAATGCCCTCGCGGCCGATCATGAAGCCCAGAAATTTTACCGCAGTGATGCGAGCGAAAAAACACTTACAGGGGCTAATTTTGAAGTTGTTCTTGATCAGTCGATCCAAAATTTGGCCAATGTCACTTAAATGAGTTTTCCAGTCCTGACTGTAAATTAACAAGTTGTCAATGTACAATAGCACATTGCGATGAATCAATCCCGCCATTGCAAGCTCAAAACACCTTTGTGCCAAGCTTGGTGAGCATTTTAATCCCATAGGTAATCTCTTTAATTGGAATTGGCCAAAAATATTACGGAATGAAGTGATGTGTCTGTCGTCGGGATGCAGTGCAATGTTATAGAAGGCCTGGTTAATATCGACGCTGCTAAAAAAACTTGCAGTTGCTGAGTGCATCCACGGTGTCATCCAGCCTCGGCAATGGAAATTGCGGCGCATGCAAAACCAAATTTAATCGCCTGTAATCAATGACCATGCGTTTAGAACCATCAGGTTTAGAAACGACTAATGTGGGAGCGCAATATGGGCTTGTGCTTGTCTCAATGATGTCGTGTTCGATTAAACAGCGCAGGTGCTTTTCTAAGTACTGTTGGTCATCCAGGCTCAACCGATACATGTGACACGCAATCGGTTTTCGATCGGTTAATTGCAGTCGATAATCAACCAATTCGCTGTACCCTATGTCGTACTTGTGTCTCGCAAAAGTGCCTTTGTGCTTCAAAAGTACGGCTGCAAGTTCCTTGCGCTCGCTTTCCGACAATGTTTTGGGCACAGAAAATTCCATTTCATGTCCATCTGGACATTTCACATGTAATGGCTCACCTAATTGGTCTTCAATTACCTTTTCTGGAACGCTTGAAGATACCGGCTCTGTCGCTTCGTTGGCGCGGCACTGCCGTATCCATTCCTCAGGGGGGTCACTGGCCTTGACTTGCAGAACACAATCGACGGGCTCAACCAAACCGATTTTTTGTTCCATCTGCAAGGTAACCGGTTGATCACGCACGTTTGCGACCCTCATTAGAAACACCTCGTCACTTGTTTCATATGCTGCAGATGCGGCGACTACCCCATCCTTCAAATTTACGGATTCCAGCCCAGTGACAGTAAATGTACGGTAGCTAACTGGGGCTGATAGGCGCACCGGCACCATTGCTTCATGCCTTGCCTTGATTTCGGTAGCCGCTGTGACTAATGCAAACACTGCACAAATCTGCACGTCCGGCTTGTGGTTATCAAATGGAATGCTGACGCCTACTGAGGGGATTTTTAGGAGGCGCGCGGGCATATCAATTACCATGTGCCGCAGCACATCCGCGCCCAAAATTAAATTATTGACCAGGCCATCAATGGCTTGGAAAACGACACGAAACGTGTGTCCCCCAATTTCAATGGGTATTTCCAACTGACCGATTATCATTAGCTTGGAATCCGCAGCGCATCGCATGTGGGAAATGGGAGAAGTTTCTTCAACGGCGTCATGTCCATGACGATGCTCCTGAAACACATCTCTGCTGCATAACGAGCGCATGGCGCCAGTGTCCAGCAAACATCTGTGGTACATGATGCCGTCCATGCACACGGGCACTGCAGGACTGTAGTAGACATGCACAGGCCCGTTCCGCCTCGCGATGACAGACTTTATATTTTCCTGTTCATCTTTTGATAGCGTAATCATTCTGATTCTCTCCACCGGTGGGCTCATGGAAATTTCTGCCATTTCTAATTGGTGATTATATTCAATTGATGGAAACATCTGTACCGTTACCGTGTCATCTGGTGCGCACTCGGACGCACCTGTTGTCGGATTCAACACGGTTAATCGGCCGTCATAGCTTTTCATAAAGCTGCGCTTACCTGCGTCTCTGTGTCTGGTAATTAGCGGCCTTGACTCCCGTCGCAGTCGTCGGCGTGCACGTTCAATTAGGGTCGTAGCTGCCGGGGGCGCGGCGGCTAACAGAGCTGCTAATAAATACTGGCAAGTTACTATGGCGCACACCAGGTAAATCCATATCTGCAGCCATGACCTCAAGGCGTCAAAATCCCAAAATCCCACGCTCACCATTGACCTGGCCATTAATCGATGCAATTGTAAACTGCCATCAACTGCATGCGTCGGCATTCCATGCACGCGCCGCACAATCGCACATGAGTGCCACACGTTGTTCAGCGTGGTGGTCGGCAGCAGCTCAGACAAATTGTACATTGTTGTTGCGGCAAAGATCTGATGGTGCACATCCGTCGGTCGTTCGAGCTGCCACCTGTGTGGGAAACTGTGGGTGTTGTAAACGGGGATATGTTCCAGGGCACCTTTCTCAGGTAAATACTTATACCACTGCCCATGCAATTTCAACACGCGGTTGTGGCGATTTGTGCACGTTCCCATAACCGGCTGGAACAGAAGGGCATTTGTAATTGTATCCAAATGTAAGGTCACGTTCTGTCCATGTAATTTCATTCGAATTGGGACCGTAGCGTGGCACGCGTCTTTACCTGTTTCGGTGCCCAACTGATAAGTCTTTACCGCAAAACACTTATGCACTAAAAATCCGTCTGGCGCCGCCTTGGCCAAAATCTCATTGTTGCGCATGTACCAGCGCGCTGTGGTCGTCAGGTGCTCGGTCATGGCTAGACGGAGAAGTTCCTGGAAATGTTGCACATGCCTACAAGACGACACGGCCTGCGCGCGCATAGTTTGCTCAGACGTCTCGTACACCGCTTGCATCGCTGCGGCCAAGTGACCGGTGTCCACTACGCCGAATCCGGGGCGTGCTGCGCGACGTTTCTCCCGCACATACCTAATTGGGGGGATTTCGAACGGTGCCACAACAATATCCTGGTCTGATTTCCATAATTTTTTGCCACATGAAATGATTTCTTCTTTTGCTCGAAATGACAATGCCAAAGTGTGATCACGCGCGAGCCAAATGTCTTGTCTAATTAGCCCAGCTATTTCTTGCCATTTCTCATAGGGGCATTCAGCCTTTGGATTTGGTTTCCAGACTAATTGGCTACCGTCGGGCAGGGTACAGGTGCCCTCCTCGTAATTACACTTTGACACTTCTCCTAGCGTACTTTGCATGACCTTGGCGCTTTGGTGATTAACCAGCTGCAACAGTACAGCCCATGCCCCGAATAACTCACGTTTGTCGGGTATTGAGTGTCCCATGCGTTGCTCAGCTCATCCACTGGCTGAAGCGCGCCATCGTTGCACTTGTGGTACTTCATCATGCTCTTGCACTCCGAGGGATCTACCGCACGCGGCTGCGAGTCAAAATGTTCCAAAGTGACGTCACCCCAAAAGTTCTGGTATGTATGAGCCGACCGCGTGGCCGCTACACATCGATATGCAGTGGCACAATACTCTACCATGTTGCGTTTGTAAATAGTGAGTTTCAGAGGAACCGGCTTAGTCAAAGACACAGCAGAATCGACTAACGCGGTGCAGTTAGGCAAGTCGGGGTAGGTGTACAAGTCGTAGTGATCGGTCAGGTCGCTGCACAGCAATGGCGTGTCCGGCATTGTTGAGGCCGCCGCCAAGGGCATCAAGCTCAAGCACGCCATCACCACGGCGATGGTGAACACTGTGAACAGGGCGCCAAAAACTTGATTATTATACGGTGGTTCAGAATAAGCTCGCTGGCGCGGCACTGCAGACGTTTTGTCTCTGAATTCGGCCATTTTATCCACGCATGTGCTCAAAAACGTACGCGGGGACAAAATCACAGGGGGCTCATTTAGGAATGGGTCTAATGGGGTGTCACGCAAAACCCTCCACTCGATTCTAGTAAGCGTATCATTGTGGTCGTCATGCGGGCGACAGTCTGGGAGCACCACACAATCTTCATCCTTCAGATCATGCATTGCAGTGCGCCGCAGATAATCTAACCAACTGGTACGAAATAGGATTGACGTGGCTTTGCGTTGATACGCCCAGTGGCTAATCCACTGTTCCCGATCTACCATGAGCGCATGCATTTTACACTGAAGGCTAGCTACAGGTTGCTCCTCCATCTCCTCCTCCTCTTCAGGGGCTTCCGGTTCCAGCCCTTGCAATGTCAATAGTTGATCATGATGGAAGAGAATTCTAGCGTAAGACGGCGATGACTCGGTCACGGCCTTGTAAGTGCATTCACCCACCTGTGTCACTGTCGTCGGGTTCAGCAGCGGCACACTGCTGCTCTGGCCTTGCTGCGATTCCAACGGCCGTTGCGCCGGTTGTGGCTGCGGGTGCCATCCGATGGCCGCGGGCTGCTGGCTCTGGACGTACACAGGCTGCATCATCTGCGAGGAAGGCACGGTCATAGGTTGACTTAATTGCATCGGTACCCATCCACCTGGATACCCAAAGTTTTGTGGATATTGTCCTCCCTGTCCACGGCCTCGCCCTCGGCCGCCACCTCTACCGCGCGCACGAAAGTCGCCTCCGCGGCCACGCTGATTGCTATGGTTGCCAGCAGATGGCTCGGGAGGGGGCTTATTTGGACATTGATAGCAAAAGTGATCAGGAGATCCACATTCCCAACATCCATTTTCAAACCTTTTGGGCGGTAACTCACACCTCGGGCGTGGCGCGCCCATCATTTTAGCTTCCTGGGCGTCAAGTTTTTTCTGTCGCTCGTCAAGCGCCCGTTCCTTGGCCTTGAGCTTCGCATTCTCTGCACTCTTGGCCTCCATCGACTGGACCGAGGGGTGCAGGTTCATGGCCATGATGCGCTCCATGACCTGGTTCGACGTCTCGGCGAACAATCTCGCCGGCCGACTTCGCATGTTCCTTCTGAACGGTTTCAAGATTTTTGTAACTCTCTTGCATGCGCGCGTTATCAACTAATTCCTTCCAACTTATATTGGCATGCACCGCCAGATTACGCCTAATGTCCTTGTCCAACCCCTGGTGAAATTTGGTGATGCACATGCCTTCCCTTTGGGCAGAATGCAACATTGGGTATGCACGCTTTACCGCGCGTTCCAGTCTAGTTGCCCAGTCCAACACAGATTCAGTGGGGCTTTGAGTTGACTCAATGAACTCGCGCTGTGCATGATGCTGCGCGTTCGGATTTGCAAACAATTCTTCCAAACGATCCATCATTGCTTTGTAATCAAGCGCGCGCAGTTCCCGCCTTCTAGCTACAAAAATATAATTAGCATTCTTTTGTAAAAAGATAGGCAGCAACTTTTGCCTAGAGCGCATTGAGACACCTAGCGCATCACACAAAATATCCCACTTACGTCTCCAGTCCTTGAAACTCTTGTCAGCCCTTCCTGTGAATGCATCGCACTGCGTAGCCAGGGCGGTCAGCGTAGCAGCCGTGCCGTGCGGCACCTGGTGCTGCGCCAGATAGTCTGGATCCATAGGATTAGGTGCAGGTGAAATCGATCCTGACGATCCTGGGGAGGAGGGACCCGGCTGTCCTGCCAAATTGATTACGCTGGTAGCTGGTTGAGCCGTAGCGTTTACAGGTGCAGGCGCCGCTCCACTGCCGCCCGCTGATCCGCTTACACTCGCCGGCGGGGGCACGGTCTGCACGGTTGTGTTCCCAGGGGTCGTTCCCGCGCCTAGAGTAGCATTAGCTGCAGATGCAATGGGTGGAATTAATCCCCTGTTAGAACAAAACGCCAAAAATTGAGTGGTGGCCTGCTCCAGCGCGCTAGGGTTGCCTACGCTGGTGTACATACTCAACCTAGCCTAATGGCCTGTAGCTTGTTTTTATCTGCTGTGGAAGCATTAACTGAAATCGCTGCTGGTCCCGCGCGAGTAAGTTCCCCAGACCACTGTTGTAATAATTGTATCATGCCCGGAAAGGTCCAACCTTCTCTAGTGTACCCAGTGGTTTCCCTGCCCGGGTCCGTCACGGCCGCCGCCGTCAAGATCTGGCCCAACGTCACTTGGTTGGCCGCCGCCGGGGTGGTCGTCACCGTGGTGAGCGTGCCCGGCGCGGTCGTCACACTCGAACCTGGGGGCGGGGTGCTAGTCATTCTACTTTGATTTATGGGAGACGGTCCTACGATTCTGCGCCGTGCTCTATTCGAAGAGACACAGCTTTCAATCGAGCCTTGCGCGGACGCAAGCTCACGTGGTGTAGATGAACTTCGCGGGGCACTTAATTGAAGCTCCCCCAATGAATTTTCCGCCTCTTCGAGCTCTTTGGCTAACGAGGGAAATTCAATATTTATATCTGGGATCGCTACTGGGGTATCAATTAGATTTACGGAAGTCTCACCACTTCTACGCTGGTATGCAGACGAACTCACAGGCCTGTCTTCACCAGCGTACCCTGCTGAATCAGCCTGTGATCCAGACCCTGTCGACACCGGGGAGCTACGGCCGCTTTTTCCCCACGGTCGTCGAAATAAACCCCACTTACTTGATTTCCGCTGCTCTCGCCCGGGCTCAGCACTTACTGGCCTGTCGGGTTGCAGGAGCGGATTAGCTGGTGGGTGTTCTGTTTCTGTGCCTCCACTGGACGCTCGTCGAGCCGCCCCAGTCGGTAGCGCACCTGGCGCGCGAGTCGGCGTATCCCAACGGCTGCCGCCTGTTCCTGCACGTGCAATTCCAAATTGCAGCACTGGCCGGACAACGGGAGTGCTATCCTCTGTGCGTCTGGTCCAAGTCGCTGCTTCCTGAGCGTGCTCGGCTTCCGCTTCCGCTTCCTGCGCACCTGCTTCAACTCTTACCTGTTCAACCTCAGCGTCCTGCGCGTCCGCAGTCTGCTGTGCCCTGCGCAAAGCCGCCTCTCGGCGCGTGCGCTTCTGTAGCTGTTCTGCAGCTCTCCACACTTCCTCAACTGACCCTGGGATTGACGCTGGCCCTCCTGACCGCAGCGTTTCCACCCAGCGCGACAGATCGTTTGTTGCTTATCACTTAACGGCTTGGCGTTGATCAGGCGCCGCACCGTTCACTGAAGTGAATTAAACAAACCACTCGCTGCTACCAAGTTGTCATGAATCCGTGTATTCAGCTGTTTTTCGACTACACGATTCACGAGTGTTTTTTACCGCACTTTTCCCTCTATTCCCACTTCACCGGCCGCTTGCCGCTGCAGTGCACTGCACTGGGCCCGGAGGTCCAGGTTATAAATGCGTGTTGTAAATTTTAAGGAAACGTGTCCGAAGACGGTAGGTTTTTCAGAACGTGCGATGAACCACTCGGTGGCTCACGCTGTTCCGTTTCCCGCAGCACGCACAGCACTCACACTCAGCATAAGCAGCGCAGCAATTAAAGCAGTTGTTAATTAGCTAACTAAGGGAAAACAGTTAGTACTTAGTGCTAATACAAAAGGGGGTCTGAGTCGGGTTGAGAAGAGAGTTTATTTTTAGGGCGATGGAAGAACAGTAGCGGCAGAGTAGAAGCAAAATCAATTTTCGTCGAATCGAAAAGTTGGGGGAAAACAACAATTTCAGCTACTTATAAGGCAATCAAGGCTACCATAATCGACGTGAATAAAAAGCTAAAAAAGACATAAAACGGCAAAGTTACAAAATCACTTTCAAATCACATAAGCTCTGATGTAAGCACTTAGTAAAATCGTACGTAACACAGCTGCTTATGAAAAGAGTACTAATTAATATCAGCTAACAATGGTAATTAAAAGCTTCATGTGACATGGGGCTTAATCTATAATTTACAAGTTTACTTGGGGCGGCAATTACTTACTTCCATAATTACCTACAAATCCCTACTTAATCTAATGTGACTTAAAACAGATAACAATGCAGTGCCATGCATATTTAAAAAAAAACAGAACGAACAAAACATGTACAAAGGTAATTACGGCATCAAACTCTAATACAGCAATTTAAGCTAACAAGTAATTAGGCAGCTAATACAAGCTTACAACTAATGTTAATTAATTACGATACAAAACGATTAATTAAGCTCGTGGGAATGAAAGGCATTGGCGTGAAACAATATATACCATGATTTCTACATGTCACATGGAAACTTTGTTTGGGGGTTTTTATATTCATAAGTTACGGTAGCTAGAAAGTGCTCGCGGGCGCGAAATGCTTATCACCTCCGACCCCGCGACCCACTATTGTGACTATCCGGTCAGCTAGCGCCCGTGAGAAAGGTTTCAGCCTGATGGCCACACCCTTCCGAGCGCGGGGAGATATTTATGCTAGGGCGGCGGAAAAGTATTTTTTGGACTGCGACTTGTCACTTGGGGCGTTATCAGAAGCTGTTCCTACCACCCACCGATACTAGATGACGCACGACAATCTAGTCAACATGGGGAGGAACGCGGAACAGTGTTTTTGTATTTTTTGAGTGAAATTCATTGTTCCTGGCTTCCGGTCGCCACCTACCTATCAGTCGTCAGTCTCCGCCTCTGCCCAAAGATAAGTAAAGGGTAGAATGTGCTTTAGACCGCCCAGAGAGTCACAACAGTGTGCCGACGAGCCCAAAGGTGGCCACACGCCGTGCCGCGGCATTTCAAAGTGAAAAATGTGAAATTCCCCTCTCACCTTATGCCATGTGGAATGCAGTTACACCTAAGCTAGACATAACCTAGCCAACTTGACTTAAATAGATTTAGCGCACAAAAATAGTAATTAAAATTGGGGGGTTAAGGGAACGAAATTGTGCAGAGCACTACAACCACTAGAAAACATGGCGAACTTGGTCAGCCCATGTAGCGGCGTCGATCTTGCGATGCAGTGCTCTGACGGGGTACTGCGCAGCCCACTGCATGGCTGCGCATGCCGTGCAGTCCCCGTTGCCGTCGAAAAGCCGCCGAAATGTCTGAGAAGGTTTACCCAAATTTAGTTTACAAAATATATAGTAGTTTACGTTCCGTGAATTATTATTGCATTTGTTTGTCTAAAATTTTGTGGGGTGGTGTTTTTCCCATCGTAAAAACGCTCTTACATTTACACGGATTTTCTGTGATGACAAAAAATGCAATTTTTCAACTGTTCTTGTGGAATCAACGTGAAATATATTACATGTGTGATACCTCAATTGATTGTGATTGTGCCAGCTTCACTGCCTGGGGCAAACATCAAAGTCAATAATTTCCCTAATCACGCACACTAGATCACACTTTTTTCATGTTGTCGTAGCTTTGTCGGAGGGTTTGTTCTACGCGGTCTCGCTAGCGAGGCCGCGTAGAACAAACCCTCCGACAAAGCTACGACAACAAGAAAAATACATTATCTATTGTGCATTATTGCGTAATGTACAAAAATTAATTATTGTTCCATGTAATGGGGTCGATCAAATAATGATCATTTGAGGCGTGCGATCTATCTACTAATTGGTTTTCATCCCAAAATGATGGTTGACAAAATCACAATTTTTGTCGTCACAAAGAATCCGTGTAAACACCGCCTAAATATAATTTTTGGTTCATTGTTCAGATGGGTTATTGTAGGTTTCCAAGTAAATTGATGTTCGCCGAGTATATAACAGCTTGCACGCGTGGTTCACGCTGGAAACGTGCCAATGATATCTTAACGCATGCGATTTTCAGAAAAAGTATAACTATTTATTGCTGTTGCAAGGTTATTTTGTTCACAATGATTGATGTTTTCATTTTCTTAACACAGAAATCGCATGCTTTAATCATCATAGGTAAACTCGGGTACGGGTTACTTTATGCCATACAATTCTGCTGACCGTATCCGTGCATGACGTCATTTTTGGAATTTGGCCAAAAATAAAAAATAGGTAAAATAAAATGTGTAACGAAAATGATGAAATCCCCCTTCGAAGTACACCCCAGAGTTGGAAAAACGTATTTACGTTTACCCGAAATACCCGGTTATTTGGGTATTTATATTTACGTTTACGTTTACGTTTTCCAAAAATACCATTACGTTTTGTTATGTTTTCCTGGCACAATTACCCGGGTACCAGAGAAAACGTAAAAATCGTATGGAAAATGCACAAAAACAGTGCATTTTTGAACTTTTTTCTGATACAATAAGTACAATTTATATTTTTGGCCAATTAGCTGCTTAATTGTTTGATAAATAACATAGGTAAGCAAAAATGTGATCGTATTAGCTGATAAATGCTTGAAATAGGAAAAACAAAGGTGTTTTTCAATGCATCTGATCACGGGTTGTGCACTTCAAAGAAATTTTTACGTTTACGTTTTTTTTACGTTTACCCGTGTATTTTAAAAGTATTATACGTTTTCAGTATTAATACTCACAATTTAGAGAAGGTATTTACGTTTACGTTTACGTTTTCCAAAAATACCAGTATTTGGTACACCCCCCTCAAAACACTAAATACACCTCCCTCTTTCCAGTTGAGGGGGTGTTATTCAAGGCGGTGGAGTTATTCAAGGGGGAGAGTTATTCAAGGGGGAGCTATTTTTGCCTCAGAATTACATTATGTACCTGTTACTGCTTCCGTAGACCAATATCATTTGTATTTGTCATTTCACACACTGCACTTCATTTGCTGCACAGTCATAGCTTTACTTGGTCTGTCTGACTTCATTGATTGCTTTTTAAATCGACCAAACATCTTTTCCACCTATCACACACATATGGGGAAGTTATTCATGTGGGGGGGGGGGTTAATTTTGCCTCGCTTGGCCAAAAGGGGGGAGTTATTCAATGGGAAAAGTTATTCGAGGATATACGGTAGTTAACTTTAGTGTGACAAATATTTTCAGTAATCTGTAAAATATTTACCTGTAAAATACATCACAAGTGTTTTTGCCACTTTAATTACAATTTATAACTTGACACTTTTTTAGTCACTTGTCTACTTGCAGAATAGCCACATCATTGTGTGGAATCACACCGACCAGGTAGAGGAAACTGCATGAGAACCCTGCGTTTCAGACAAAAAGTTGATTTACAGCATGAGCACATTAAAAAGGTGAAATGACGAATTCAGTCTGGACACATTAAAAATACACAAGAATGCTTAGTTAGATAGATCAATTCCTGAATTGGCAATTCCTGAAGCGATAAAATATTCCAGGAGAAAACGTTCGTCGCTACTTACGCAACTCCGCATTTGAATGAATAGGAAGGTATGAAAATAGGTGATTGTGTGCAAAAATTGGGGCAAAATTTCCCACGGATCGCTACAGATATAAATACATACATAATAGCTGGACGATTTTGTTGGGAGGGGTGCCAGGCGGGGCATGCCTAATATGCACATCTGCCCGTTACGCACATTTACCCGTTTTTTTCACTTGACACTTCTTCAAGTAATGTTCAACTATGACTGAAGTGGAAAAAAGTTGCGCAATGTCATTGCGCAACTTTTTTTTCACTTTACTCATATCTGAAAATCACTTTAAAAAGTGTCAAGTGAAAAAAACGGGCAAATGTGCGTAACGGGCAGATGTGCGTATCAGGCCTGCCCCGGCCAGGCATGGGATAGTAGCCGACATTTTCACCTTGGATGGACAGATAGATAACTGGAGCATTCTTTTCTGGAGGGGAGGTACACTTTGAACTGTTGACAACCTGCAGAATGTTTCACCCATCACAGGGAAATTGTTCCAAGGGAGCTGTTTGAGAATTTGTCATGTACAAAGTTGCAACTCACATGCAGAATCAAGAATAATTCCAAAGACCAAAGTGCATCTATAGATCCGCGCCAAAATGCCAGTTGTGGCGTCCAGGGCCGGGGGCACTCCCGCACACTGTAAAATGCCCCTTAAAATGTCAAATGTAATGCAAAGTGTCAAAACTAGTCATCTAGAATGCTGAATACACTATCATTCTACTGGTCATCTGAAATTTCATGACATGCTACGTGAATTTACCGTTGAAGATCCGTTGGAAGGATGTTTTGTGGCAAGTTTATTGCGAACTGGAACTCCCGTTGAGTACGTTTAAAGGACATTAAATAGCAAGCACAATGGAAAACGTCATCACGTGCAAATTAAGGGATATCTCATCATGATCCCCCCTACACTAACGGCCAAAAGGGCCAGATTTCAACTTCATCACACACACCACACCTCATCACTCCCTCCCCTAATTTTCATGGGCTCATTTACGCGCGGTAGGGGTGCGGGAACGCGTGCGCGTGCGATTGTTGTGGCGGTGCGGCCTATTATTGCGCGGATTATGGTAAGGCTGGTGACTAAGGCGCGAAGCAGTGTTGCGGTAAACAGCATCACGGTTGGGCCGAGAGTTATGGCGGCTACGCGAATTTTCAGGGCGCGAATTTTCAGGGCGGGTGAAATCGCGTGGTGCGCGCGGCGTGTGAACAACGGCGGGTTCAGAAGAAGATGGCAGCAAATTGGGGCTCTCTGACGGGAACTCCGGCGGCGATCCGAAGCGGTGTCTTCTGATTTCAGGTGGATTGGTGTCTAAGATCGTATGCGGCCCTGCTGTAGCCGCGTTTTCGTTGCGGCGGTAGAATCACCTCATGCCGTCAATATCGAGAGGCTGCCGCTGCGTTTTAACGTGAGAGCCGCATAGAACCTTATATTTTGAGGCCGCGAAAGTGTGCAATTGGCATAAACGCGGTAAAAATCCTATGTTGCGAACCGAGGAGAAAATAGTAGTCTCGGTCTGTGTGGCCTTGCTCGTAATCGGGACACGCCGTGCAGTCAGCCGCAGATTTTCCAGCTCACGAGCGGCTTCGGCAAGGGCATTCGCTTGTTCATCAGCCAGGCGGTGTGCCGTTTGCAGCTCGGTGTGTAGCCGATCGCATTCAATCTGATTATACTGCTGAACATCATGCTCAATAGACGCCGTTGTCATAAATCCATCAGAGCCGAACACAACCAACTTTAAAGCCAGTGACGGTCCGATGGCGCTCCTCGGCGTTGTCGCGCACCTGAACGAAGTCCTCGTGAAGGCGCGCGTACCGGTCACACATTGTTGTCATGTCCTGATTAGTCTGTTGACAATAGTTGCATGAGTCGAACTGTCGGCTACTGGTTGATGGTGCGATCGTAGTAGCCGGTGTGGCTTCCTCTGGCGGGTTTTCCACGTGTTCTGCTGTATGATCGCTGCGGTCGTCGTTCTCAGGGTCTTCATTGACGTTGACGCTGAGCGTGGATGATGCAGCTGAGACTGGCGTGAAGGGTGACGGCAAACTGGTCAGAAAAATGGTAACTGAGTGTGTGTGCTGTTTTGGCACGTGGTTGATTTTACAAGAAAGCGGGGGAAGTTAATACATAGAAGTAAATGTGGTAATGGAAACTAGTAAGTAAATGATAGTTGAGCGTCAAATTATAGAGAATTGATTTTCCAGCAGAACCGATGTGGAATTTTTCGGACTGCACCATCAAATTGAACGAAAATAGCGGGTCCGATTACATCTACTACCACAAAGGGGCCGGAAAATTTTGGCAAAGAATGATCAGACGTTAAATTTTTTATCATAACGGAATCGCCTGCTGAAATGATAGTGCGACCGTGTTTTTTCCCAAAATATTGTTGATATAATTGTCTGTTTTTGTCGCTATGTGTTTTAGCAATCATGCGAACAGCCTGCACGTCAAGCTTTTTTGCAGCAGCGAACAGCAGGTTCCAATGTGGTAGGTAGCCATAAATTAAAAAGAATGGGCAACATTGTGTATTTCTATTGAATGCCATGTTGTGTTTTAGGACGATTATGGGCAGCAAATCTCTCCATGACAAGGCTGGAAACTCTTTTTTAACCAAAGCATGTAACTCGCGGATTCTCCCATTTACAGTTTCCATTCCACCATGCCGTTTGCCGCCGGGTTGTGAGAAAGGGTTGGTGAATGAATCATGCCATATTGTTCACATAACATGCGAAAACTTGAATTAACATATTCGGTTCCTTGGTCTGTGATAACAAGCCGCGGGGCGCCATAAATCAGAAACAATTTTGTCAGAATTGCTCGGGATATGGTGTTAGCCGTCAAAGACGTGACTGGGATCGCTACCACATATCGCGTCAATGCATCGACCATCACAATGACTTTCGATTTGGGGTTGTCATGTTCAAACTGCATGGAATCAATGTGAACTATTTCGAATGGTTGGCTGGGGGTCGTGACAACACCCAGCGGCGTAGGATGCAGACGGTGTTTTTTGCATTGAAGGCATGAAACGCAGTCGGTGCAATATCTCAGAATGTCATCCTGCATGTTCGGCCAGGAAAAGTACTGGCACAGGAGGTCCAACGTGCGTTTTTTTCCGCCATGACTCGCATAGACACCATGTGCGCTTGGGCTAAGCATGCCTGCTGCCACGTTTTCGGCGGCCAGATTGCGTATTCGTTGTGCGCGCTTGCAGACCTGTGATATAAAACATTGTCGATCAACATTGCATTAGGCTGTGAATCGGGCTGTGCGCTCATTTGAGAAATAATTGTTGACAATTCAGAGTCATCATGCTGAACTTTGCTCCAATCGATGTTAGGTGATATGGAAATTGTTTTCGATTGGTGAGTAGTGGAATCTGTTAGTGCCACTCCTTTCACAGTGGAGACTGCTGTGTATCCTTTCACTAGCTTTGTGCCCTCAGCGAGTTCATTAGAGCCGAATTCCGGTTCCAAAATGGGGTTCCGGGAGAGGGCATCAGCAACCTGGTTCAGTTCCCCTGAACGGTGAATAAAACGGGTTATTTTATCAATCACGAAGATCGACCAACGTTCCAATTTACTGTGATGCGGCGTCTTTAGAGCTTGTTCTATTCCTGAATTATCCGTAATCACGATCAAATTTTGTCCCTCCACAAAATCAGCCAACCGGCGCACTGCCCAGGCAATACAGAGGGCTTCCAATTCAGCGGCAGAAAAAGTGCTGTGTGGATGAGAAAGTCGCTTCGAAATAAATGAAATAGGGTGCAGCTCGTTATTGTCGTCGTATTGAGAAAGTACAGCGCCAAGCCCACATGCACTCGCATCTGTTTCCAGATAGAAAGGCCGTCCATCACGAATAGGATGAACCAGTATCGGAGGACTCGCCAGACAGTATTTCAATGTACTCCAGGAGTCCAACATCTCCTCTGTCCAAGTGAACGGTGTGTCTCCATGTTTCGGGATGCGCCCTTTCAACTGGGCATAAAGTGGCGCTGAGATGCGACTGTAATTAGGTATAAAGTGTGAATAATACACGCATTTTCCCAGAAAACGGCGCAAATCTTGTTTAGTGTGCACTTTAGGCAGTGACATCATAGCCTCTACCCGTGAAGGCGCCGGTGCTATGCCGTCTGCAGAAATCTGGTGTCCCAGGTATTTCAAAGTTGACGCGAATATGTTGCATTTTTTTGGTTGCATGCGCAAATTGGCCCAGCGCAAGCGTGCAAATAATCTGCGTAGGTGCTCTAGATGCTCGTCGACGTTATCGCTGCAGCAAAGTACGTCGTCAATGTACGCGCGGACCCAAGCGCGTGACAAATTCTCATTTAAATTGACCAGCATTAGGTTGATGAGACGCATGAAAGTCGCACCTGCGTTGCAGGTACCGAATGGCATTCTCGTATATTGGAACTGCCCTAAGCTGCAAACGAAGGAAGTCCGCTCACGAGACTCTTCATCGGCCAACGGTACATTATAATAGCCGTGTCTGATGTCGATTGCCGTGAAAACTTTGCGTCCAGCAAATTCTGCCAATAATTCGCCGATTCGTGGCAACGGATAACTGTCGATTTTAGTTATTAAATTCACCAATTTGAAATCGACGCAAAAGCGCCAGTTGTTCGCTCCCTTGGGCGCTATGGTGATAGGTGATGCCCATGGCCCATCGGAGTGTTCAATTATGCCTTCTTGTAACATAGAAGATATCGTTTTATTGATGAATTCTCGTTTGTGTGCAGGTTCGTAACGTGGCGCCTGCTTGATGGGTGGATGGTTTGGATCTGTTACGATTGCATGTGACACTAGAGGCGTGCAGCCGACATCGTATTCTTGGCATGCGAAGATGTCATGGAATTCCTCTAAAAGTGCATGGAATTTTTTGGATTGGTCCGTTGTGAGAGGAATGCGATTGGTAGTGGGCAAATTGTCAATTATAAACTTCACTCGTTCTTCTTTCGACATATCCGGTATTGTACTATTGTTAGAAGCATCAGGTGGGACAGGTAGCGTGACGGCTTTGGCACATGTCATCTCGGTTGTGTTTTTAGCACCTTTAGGGTGTGTCTCATTGACCTCCACACTTTCACTTCTTGGGAAACCGCCAAATAACGTGTGCAGGTCAGGTCGGCCGAATAACTTCGAAATGTGGTTGCCAGGGCGGAAAAGTTGTGCATTTTCGATCAACGATATTTCTGCTACAACAGTTCCGGCCTTCAAATCTATAGGTGTGTCTGAATCATTAAAGAATGTCAAATGAACGGCTGAATTCATGGTGGCAGGAACTGTTGTGTTGTATAATTGCAAATCATGTTTGTCCATCAAGTCGGCGTTGCTGTACATCAACATGCATTGTTGCCAATAGGCTTTATCGGTGTGTTCAGGCTGTTGAGGTGTGGCCACGATCGCCTGTGCTGAACCTCGAGCCGGGACATATAAGTGTTTCGTGATAGCTACGGATTTCTGCATGCAACGTTTGAATTGATGCTGGAGAGTGTCAAATTGTTCCTGAACACGGCTGTCTGCTGGCGGTGTTATTTCTGTGTTTTTCTCCAGCGCCAAGGGCACGAGCCAGGACATCTTCAGAAAAGACATGATATCTGTGCCCACCAAGATTTCCTTCATGGCGGCGGAATCCATGTTGACGAGGCAAATAACAAGTACTTTTCTAAGTACATGGTCAATCGGCGATACATGTTCAATGAATAGCGGTATTTCATACATCGTGCCAGCCGCTGTTTTACCGTTCAGCATGAAAACTTCGATGTCTGTCGGGCGCATGTATTTGTCTATATCTAAACCCATTTTCTTTGAAATTTCCTGCAACAACGTTATTGGGACTATTGTTCTTGTGCAGCCGGTGTCCAGAATTACTTTGCATGGCACTTGTTCAATTTTCGCCGACGCATAAATTTGCATACCATTCCCTTTTTCAACTCAAATGGCCAAACGTTGGTTATCACCTAGGCATGTACGCGCATGTGGTTGATCGACTGTTTCAATTCCGAATTTATTTTCACTAGTAGTCAATAAATCACAATCAGACGTGTCAGAAATTTTCGCATCAATTCGAGCATCAAAGTTCATAGAATCATTATCATTTAAATCAATCTCCTGGTACAGTAGAGGAGTCGGGGGTGAAAACGCGCTCAAAAAACTGCATGACGCGTTCCTCATCATCCCATTCGGCACCTGTGTGGGAAAACATTCATGCAGTTGATGCCAATACATACGCTCCCAGTCGCTGGACGCACCAGAGCTGGAATTCAAGTTAGCTGCCAGCCGGTGCTTGAACTCGTTGCACAACAGGTCTAGGCGATCGAATGTGTGGTCCGGCCGAGCCATCGACTCACCTTCGGCCGTTAACTCAGCTGAATTTTCCTGAAGTGTTGCATGTCCCACTTTCGCTTGCACCATGGGTTTGGGTGCGGCCGCATCTGACGTGTGTTGGGGTCCGTATCGCCGCACCTGTCCGTAGCCTTCCGACCTCGGCGCAATCGAATTTGGGTCAATCGACTGCACTGTCGATTCACGCTGAGAAACTCTGCACTCGCTGACTCGATGTCCCGCATGGTTGGGCCTGGGGCACCAGGGATCGAGAGTGTTGTCTGAAATGATTTTTTTGACCGAGAATCGTGTAAATGCGGGATTTCCGGGTTTTGAGGGGAAATTGCTGTTGCCTCTGGCGGTCCCCATTGGCTGCGACTGCTTTTTCACGGACTGGAAATACTCCTCCAGCATTTGAATTGTCTGTATCAACGAGGTTGATTTCAAGTTCGCCGAATTTCGGAAATTCGCGACAACATATTTGTCATATCGTGTTCCGTCAAACTTGTTCCATATTTTCATGGCAATCATTTTATCAATTAGTTTTCGGTCATACGCGACTGATTCGCGGAATTCCGAGGGCATTTTAGCAAGCAGCCTCAGGTAAAAGTCCAGGAAAGATTCATTGCGTAACATTGCAGCCGCTTCCCACTCAGCAAACGTGTAAAGTTTCCTAGCATCCTTAAAAATCGCTTCCATGTCAGACATTACCGCAGTAAAATTAACCAAATTTTCCGGCGTGGTAATGGTCGTCAAAACTCGGTAAGCATCTCCTTTAAGTTTTGTAGTAAAGATTTCCACCCAGAACTGTTTCAAAAGGCTGGGATCAGCCACAGAGAGGCTGGCCATCTGTACCGCACGTTTCCAATCAGCGAACGTGATGACATCTGATTTACCTGAAAACGTGGGAATTTTGTCCAATATGTGCGGCTTGGCCATCATCCAATACTGTAGCAGGTCTGCACGGCCGACATGCGTGGTTGCGCCTGGCAACGCGGCAAAATCCTTCAGCATCCAAGGATCGTGTTGTGATTTCTGAATGGTAAAATCGCCTACACCATTATTTCGTTTTTCTGCCCCTGCCGGCACATGTTTTTCCGCTTCGATTGGCGTCTGCCCTAGAATTTGCTTTTCCGCCATGGCCGATGTCTGCTTTTCCGCCACGGCTGGTGTCTGCTTTTCCGCCACTGCCGGCAGCACAGCAGTGTGAAGAGCTAGGTTGGCCAGTGAATTCGTCGGAACGCTGGTGAACGGCGATTTGTCGATAGGATCAGGGAATTTTTCCGCCAACGGCGTCGAACTAGCACGTAGCGTCGCCGAATGTTGTGCCACAGATGTCTGGTGTTCCTGCAATGCTCGAAAACATTCCTGCAACGATGCAAAATCGCGCACCAATTGTTCCGTAGTTTCACTCTCGTTAAACGACACGTTATTCCCCCCTGCAATGTCATGTTGTGCAGTGAAATCGATAGTCGCCGCATGATTCACGTTATTCCCATTTTCATTTTCATCTCCCCCCCAAATTTCCGACACATAACGATCAATGTCGTTGCGTTCTAGCGTGCATATCGGGACGGGCGGGGCCATATACACACTTATACTCATCCGATCCGCCAAATTTATCGGCATCGGCGACCTCGTTTTCATGAAATTATAAAATTCATTACCCGAAAAGACACGTCCACCAACAGCAGTGGAAACGGCCGTCGATAAGTCCAGCGGCATCAAAACGTCATCCGCCAGAACGGGTTGCACAGCGGCACTGCTGCGCCGATGCCGCTGCCAATGCTGGCGCGAAGCGGCCATTAGCTGCGCATCTTGCAGCTGTCGAATCTGCTCCGGATGTAGATCCGGCAACGGAATTGCATTCACCGGGTGCGACCGCGTGTGTCGACCTGCCGGTGGAGTAGGCGGCTCTGCTGTCGACGTGGAGAACATGGTCGAACAGCCCAGCCAAATTAGCAAATAATTAGAGCCGGACAGCAAGCCCCCTGCGCAACTAAACATGAGCTGGTTCAATTGGCGTAGTAAATTGTGACCAATCCCCAGCACGTCCACCAATGAAGATCCGTTGGAAGGATGTTTTGTGGCAAGTTTATTGCGAACTGGAACTCCCGTTGAGTACGTTTAAAGGACATTAAATAGCAAGCACAATGGAAAACGTCATCACGTGCAAATTAAGGGATATCTCATCACCGTATTACCTTGAATTACCCACCCCCTTGAATTACCCCCCGCCATCGAATTGACTCACCCCCTCAAAATGGGCTGGGGAAATAAAACCCCAACTCGAAAAACCCCACTCCGGAATGATGCACATCATGTATGCAATGTACATAATGTACATATTTATTACTGCTAATTTGCATTGCATCTACACATAGACTAGTTTGTGTAGCTATCTACGTTTTTAAGTCCAAATATACTCTGTTTGAACACATTTATAACCTGTTTTGGGACGCAAATTCCTATAATTTATTACGATCCTTGAGAAAATTTCTGACGAAATAAAAATCCCCCCTCGAACAAGCCCCCCTCGAATTAACCCCTCCCTAAAATTTTGTTGCCGAAAAAATAAACCCCCATGGGGTATTTCGAGGTAATACGGTAGACACTTTGCATTGCATTTGACATTTAATAGGGCATTTTACGGGGTGCAGGAGTGGCACCAGATAATCGATTAGAAGCCAAATTACTGCAGTTAAAATCAGTTGTGATCCGGTCGCAAAAAAGCAAATCCCCGCCAGCGCCGATGAGGATGACCGGTCGCTTCTGCACATTATGGCGTGTAGCGATGGAAAGGCACCGGAAAAATTGCGGTACCGTATTTCCTCGAATTACCCCCCGGGGGGTTTATTTTTTCAGAGTGAAAATTTTGAGAGAAAAACGAGAAAAATGCAACAATAACCACCATTTATAAGTTTTTACAGCCTTATATAAGGATGTAGATGGTATAAACGATGTTCTAACGTAACACAGTAAGTGTTTTGAACGTCTGTTATGCATTTCCTGGACCACAAATTCATAGTGCCCATTTTGAGGGGGGGTATTTCGAGGGGGGGGGGTTATTTCGAGGAAATACGGTATTCAGAAAAGGGGCGCCAAGCGAAGCGATGTAAAAAGTGCTATACTCGGCGGACATCTCACTTTGCATGGAAGACTACCATAACCCATCTGAATAATGAACCAAAATTTTTACGGTTTTTCATCATAATACACTAGCGTGCAGAATAGTTGGGACTTTTTCGCTGCATGACTAATGTTGCCAAAATTTCAAATAGGCAAATGTACAAAACATTTGGATACCATAGGTGGGTATCCTGGGGGGTTGGCTACATGTGCCTGGGATGACCGCCCCTTGAGTTGCTATGTGCATATTTTCTGTGAGTATTAAAATTTTTGTCCAATTTCATCATATTTCAGAATAGTTGGGACTTTGCTTATTTTGGGCCATATCGACCCCATATCGTAATGTATGGTGTGTATCCGATTCCGACATTCATTTTTAATGACATTTTTCAATATAAGGACTGCCTGTCTGAATCACCACACTGTGAACATGGCAAATAATGTTTTAGCATGAACAGCAGATTGTTATGAATATGTGACACTGTCACAGCAAAAAATAGGTTCGTGATGTGTGTGGAAGCGGGCTGGATGTGTGTGAAGCGGCCTCTGTGAAGACACTTCCACACACTTCACCACACATCACAAGATTTTTTGAAATTTTTCATGAAGTGACTTCCACAGACTTCACCTATCATCATGACACTCAAAATATCGTGAAATGCACTTCCCACGCTGACACTTCAGTCTTCAACACACATCAAACGGATGCCCTGTTACAGTGGAAGCATAATGCCATGATGTGAAGTGTCTTCACAAAAAATCTCGTGAAGCGCCAACCAGCGCTTCACAGTGTCAGGAAGTGTTGCCGTGAAGACACTTCTAGACACTACACAACACATCACACACCCATTTTTTGCTGTGTGTAGCATGCTTTTGTTTCAGCTGGAGTTTTCCATCCATTGCCAGCCACTGGAAAATGGAGGTAGGCACACTAGTCAGTGGGGCCATAAAACTTGTTGTGTGAATTTAGATTTTCAGCTTTGCTCTTTTGGCCATAAAACTTGGCTCAACTGTGAATATGTAATGTGAAATTATTTTGTATGGAAACAAGATGGAAGTTTGTAGTGCTATAACTTTTGATTGGAAAGTGATATTAACAAAAAACATTCTGCGATATGAATCCTCTAAGTCTAATTTATATGTTGGCATGTTCAAAAACAAAATTCATTTGTTGGAAACCCCAGCAAAATCAACATAAGGAATTTAGATGTCACCAATAAGTTTGAAGTCCCATAACTTTTGATTGGAATGAAATATTGAGCTCATTTTTGTTTTAGATATATGAATCCTTGTTGTCTAAAGTTTATGATAGCATGTTCAGAAAAAAAAAATTTTTGATGTTGAAAAGCGGGTAAAATCAACATAAATAATTTAGACATCACTGATCCAACATAAAAAATGCGATCTATGGGTTTTCCTGATAATTTTAAATGTTGAACAATTAAAATCAGCCCAGAAATGGCCAAGTTATTTAACATCAGACACCCGACCAGATTTGCCATGGCCTTCTTTAAGGCCCGTTTATCTTGGGACTGGGGGATTTTTTGGAGAAATTTTTTTTGAGGTTGTAGCCCGATCCCCAAACCCAGACATACTTAAACAGCAAAATTGGGCAAGTTGCAACAGAAGGGGAAGCAACAAAAATGTGGCGGACAAAAAGCCAATGTTTCCTAGGGGCGAAATGTCCCAACTATTCTGCACAGTAGTGTATTTCGTTTTTACCGTGGAATGATTAATTACGAAATTTATCGCACGATTTTATTCATTAAATTATGGTATGATTCTGTGCAAAGTATGCACTCCATTCAGTGTAACACATTGGCGCAAAACCCCAAAAGCGGATACCGTATTACCTCGAAATACCCCCATGGGGGTTTATTATTTCGCCAGCAAAATTGAGGGGGGGTTAAATCGAGGGGGGGTTAATTCGAGGGGGGGGGGTTTATTCGAGGTTTTTTTTTATTATTTCCTCAGAAATTTTCGTAAGGACCGTAGTAAATAGTAGGCATTTTCATACCCAAAACAGGTAATAAATGTGTCCAAACAGGATATATTTGGACATAAAAACGTAGATAGCTACACAAACTAGTCTATGTGTAGCTGCAATGTAAATTAACAGTAATATACATCATGTACATTGCATACATGACATATTTATTATGTACGTGACGTACATCATTCCGAAGGGGGGGGGGTATTTCGAGGGGGGGGGTTATTATTTCCCCAGCGCATTTTGAGGGGGGGTTAATTCGAGGGGGGGGGGGTCAATTCAAGGGGGGGGGGATAATTCGAGGTAATACGGTAACTCCATACAGTATAACACTCTGAATTATAAATCTAAAAGCAGAAGAAGTTCACCTGTGTCCGTCAAACCTGGAATATACCAATGAAATCACGACGCCAACGCACAACAATAAAATGTGGCAGAATTTTTGCCGTGATAACATTGTTCGTTTAGGTATTGAACGAAGGAAAATACCGCTTTCTATGGCTTTTTACACACACTAGTTTTCTAACAAAATTTCGAAACATTTGGAACTCATAATCAGTCATAAATCATGATTTCTGTCAACTACCGTATTACCTCGAATTATCCCCCCCCCCTTGAATTAACCCCCCCCCCCTCGAAATACCCCCCCCTAAATTTCGGCTGAGGAAATAATAAACCCCCCCCCCCTCGAAATACCCCCCTAAAATTGAGTGTAACGTGAACGTACATGACAAATACCGCAGTTTGTGATCTGTACTATGCAGAACACACGTTAAAACAGATGATTAAGTGACGTTAGGGAAGGGTTTTTGTGTATATACAATAATATATGCCTATAAACACATATAAATCTATGTGATTGTTCGATTTTTCTACGTCTGCGTATGGGGAATTTCCGAAAATTTCTGGTGAAATAATAGACCCCCCCTCGAATAAACCCCCCCTCGAATTATCCCCACCTCAAATTTTGCTGGCGAAATAATAAACCCCCTGGGGGTATTTCGAGGTAATACGGTACTTTTGATGAAGAAAAAAAAATTCATTTCGGTAAACTCAAACGTTCTCAAAGCTGATTTTTATGTTTTCCAAATTTTTCTAATTGTTGGTAGAAAACTAATTGCTTGGTGCACCTTTGAAAATCTCAGTAAATACTGAATTACATCCAGTAAACACGCAAACATGCATAAAATGCTGAACCTGGATGTTTTTTTTATATTGTGCAGTGTGGATTGCGAAAAGTTGACAGGAAGTTTTTTTCTGTAGTATTGTCTAGCGATCACATGTGTTTAAAGTGCCGGCGGGGGTTGAAAAACGTTAGTATTTTCCGAGGTTGTAAAACATGAAAGTGTATTCAAAATTTACAAGAAAAATTCGAAAATGCGGTCATTTGTTGAAAAAGATGTAACTTTTCGAATTGTCGTCACAAGTCGCAGTGTAAACGCTGCTGTTAAAAATTTTAATACTTTTTTCCAGGGTGTTTGCCATCGTTACATGTCAGTCAATGTAAATTGAACTTACTGTCACTCCTTGATTACCTATTCCCTTGAACAGTTCCGCCCGTCCCTAGCCTGCACATTGTTTTATGGCCTTGCATGTAGGGTGTCAACTTTCCGTTTTCCGTTTTCCGTTTCTGCTTTCCGCAGGCAAATTTTTTTCCGTTTCCGTTTCCGTTTTCCGGCTGATAAATTTTTTTTCCGTTTCCATTTCCGTTTTTCCGGCTCATTTTCCGTTTTCCGGCTAAAATTTCAGTTTTTCCGCCTTTTTTCCGTTTTCCGGCTCAATTGTCTGTTTTTCCAACTTTTTTTCATTTTCTGGCACAATTATCTGTTTTCTGTTTCAGCCAAACTGGTAAACATGCATGCAGGTTCTCAATTATGTGAATTGTTTCTATTTCTAGCAAGATTTCTGCAAATTTTTTGATTTCTGGATAAATTTCTGCAATTTTTTTTCCGTTTCTGGCAAAATTTTGGCAAATTTTTTCCGTTTCCGGCATAATTTCAGCAAATTTTTCCATTTCCGTTTCCGTTTTCCGGGCTTTCATTTTTCCGTTTTCCGTTTTCCGGCAGGTGGAAATTTTTTTCCGTTTCCGTTTCCGTTTTCCGGCAAGTGCAAATTTTTTTCTGTTTCCGTTTCCGTTTTCCGCCAAAAAGTTTTTGTTGACACCCTACTTGCATGCAAGATTCCGATTTTTTCGTTAAAGTTTTGTAAATTTTTAAAAAAATAGTTTCCTTTTATATTATGAATGCCATTTCGAAGTAGAATAAAAACAATAATGTTAAACACAATTTTAATACAATTTTAGTAAAAAGAATTTTACTAAAACCGACCAAACCGTGCACCAGAATACTTTAGCACCATACCAATCGCCAAAATCGCCATGCCGTTTTTGTTTTGGCGCTTTTACATGATTACACATGAAGAGTCACATGCCTGAAGAATAAGTAAATACGTTGTAAACCTTCAACCATGTGACACATATGATTTTTTTTATCCTTGCGTCTCTTTTGTAAATTCGCCAAAATATCCCAACCATGGTTACTATTTCGCCAGCAATTTTTGAGGGGTGTGAATTTGAGCGGATTGTTATTTTTTAGGGTTATTTTTTTCGCAGAATTTTCATGAAAGTCCTTAACCAATTTGTTACATTTATGTGCTAATGTGATGAGTCATTGTGATTTCCTCATGGAAATCGTTACCTATTTGTGATGCCTGTCTTGTGGTGGTATTTTGGAGGGTTGTTTAAAGTATTACCGAACTTTTTCAAAAGTAAATGTAAACGTAAAGTATTTATTTTTTACTCACACGTGCGTACAGAAAACGTAAAGTATTTATTTTTTACTTTTACTCATGAGTAAATGTGAGTAAATTACTTTTGTCCCAGGAAAACGTAAAAGTGGGTATTTTTGAGAAATTTTGTCTCAATTTTCGCTCAAAATCACTACGTTTTGAACTTATTCACCATCAAATTCACTTTTTAATCTGTTTTTGCCTATTTTTATGCTATTTTGGATTATTTGTCCATATTTCAGGCTTTTCTCGCCCTTTGTCTCCTTTATCCCTTGAAAAAGCCTATTAAAAAACCTGTTTGAAATACGTTTTCTGTACTCGCGTACTTTCAAAAATAACGCGAGTAAGTGAGAACCGGTATTTTTTGGGAGGAAACGTAAACGTATTTAAGCAGTACTGAGTATCCGTATTTGTCGAGTAAACGTAAATACGTTTTAACAACTATGGTATTTTGAGGTAATATGGTATTATTTTCATTTTTATCAATAACGTTTATTCGTTTATAGGTGACCACTGTTTCACGCAAATTCATGCTTTATACACTTTCAAGTGGGTTTATTTTTCCCCGGCTCAATCGGACCTGGTGCCAGTTCCGCAAGTGGAAAAGATAAGAGTTAAAAGTTAATAGTTGAGTAAAATGACAAATGGCAAGTTAAGAGTAAAGTTAAATGATAAATGATCAGTTAAGAGACAAGAGTAAAGTTAAATGACAAATGATCAGTAAAGGGATAAGAGTAAAGTTAAGAGTGAAGCAAGTGTATCCAAATCTTTTTTTCTTTTTGTATCCAGATCTTATGTTTTTGTATCCAAATCTTATGTTTTTGTATCCAAATCTTAACTTTACTCTTAAATTTACTCTTGTCTCTTAACTCATCATTTAACTTTACTCTTAACTTGCCATTTTCATTTTACTCAACTCTTAACTTTTAACTCTTAACTTTTCCACTTGCGGAACTGGCCCCTGGGAACTGGGATACTTGTGGTTATTTCTGGGTTACTTCAAGTGGTTATTTCAAGGAATTATGGTAGCTTAATAAAATGCCAGAAAGGTTCTATGCCAGTTATATGCCAGGTTCTATGTCGGGCCAGTTCCGCAAGTGGCAAAGTACTTTATTCTTCACTCTTTACTCATCAATTTACTCTTCACTATACTCTAAACTTTTCTCTTAACTTTCTGTTTATTTTTAACTTTCCTCTTTAATCTTCACTTGACTCCTTTGCCACTTGCGGAACTGGCCCCTGATTGCATTTTTGAGTGGCACTTAAAATAATGCATTACACCCTATTAAAAACGAATTAAAAGGTTCAGCTCAGTTTGTACATGTAGTTGAATCGAAAGCCTTTGTCGGCTAAATATTTACAAAAATGAAGGTGCTTTGGTTTCAACTATAAATTCTAAAAAGGTATTTTTATGGAATAGTGATGGACTGATTGCATTTTAGAGTAGCACTTAAATAATGGATTACACACATAGGTATTTATAGCTGAATAAAATAGTAAACTCTCTTGTAGTTAAAATCTGATAACTGTAATTGAAAAATTGTGTTGACTGAATACAAAAATGAACTGTCTTATTTTTGGTGCTGTTGTGTCAATGTTTACTTTGGCAGTTGCAGAAGATGAAAATATTTTTATGAAAATGAAAATGTTACGTTAGAACCTTTTTTTACTATCTACATACTTATATGTAAATGTATAGACTCTATGACATGGTGTTATTGGTGTATTTTTCAACGTCTGCGTACGTTACAAACAACAAATTTGTACCGGGATTTCAAAAAAATTCTGGCGAAATAATAAGCCCCCCTCGAAATACCCCCTCGTTTAACCCCCTCAAAATTCTCACTCTGAAACAATCACCCCCGGGGGGTATTTCGAGGAAATACGGTATTTATGCTTTACACGCACGCATCCAGCTCAATTCCACGCACTTCACGGACCCATTTTCGCTGCGTTAGAAAACCATTTCCACACACAACAGGTCTGAGCTGAAGGGTCTGCCACAGGGATTTTTGTCAGAGCGGCCTGCCACTGCAGAGGAACCATCTGAAAATAGGTGACATTTTTCAATGAACTTTTAAATTGTATTGGCCCTTTCATCGCGGACAACGCTCCAAATCAGAAAATATTTTTCAGAAAATATAATAAAAATATAATCTCAGAAAATCTTTCAAAAGATGAAATATGATTAAATCTCTCTGAAAAATACCCATAGAAAATTCAAGTATCTAAATATATAAATTATAATTTTTTCCTATTTTTTCTCAAGATAAAAAAATAAAATATCTCCGGAAAAAAACCCGGAAGGGAATATAAATAAATCTAAGATAATTTTATATTTTCTCATATTTGTCAAAATATAAATGTGCTATGATTTGTGAAATGCTGAACCCTCATCACAGCATAGTTGTTAAAACGTATTTACGTTTACTCGACAAATACGGATACTTGAGTACTGCATAAATACGTTTACGTTTCCTCCTGAAAAAAATACCGGCACTCATATACTCGCGTACTTTTTGAAAGTACGCGAGTACAGAAAACGTCTTCCAAACAGGTTTTTAATAGGCTTTTTCAAGGCATAAAGTAACCAAAGGGAGAGAAAAGCTTAAAATATGGACAAAATATTTAAAATACCGTATTTCCTCGAAATACCACTGGGGGGTTTATTTTTTCAGAGTGAGAATTTTGAGGGGGGTTAACCGAGGGGGGTATTTCGAGGGGGTGGGCGGTTTATTATTTCGCCAGAAATTTTTTGAAAACCAAGTACTAAATTGTCATCTGAAACGTACGCAGACGTGGAAAATGCAACAAAAATCGCCATTTATAAAACTCTAAAGACTTGTATAAGTGTGTAGACGTATAATCACTGTTCTCACATAACAGAGTCATCGTTTTTAACGTGTGTTTTGCATTACCCAGATGACAAACCGCAGCCTTTGTCATTTACGTTCTCTATACACTAAATTTGGGGGGGGGGGTATTTCGAGGGGGGGTTTATAAGTTCATAGTGTCCATTTTGAGGGGGGGTATTTCGAGGGGGGGGGGTATTTCGAGGGGGGTATTTCGAGGAAATACGGTAGCATAAAAAAAGCCAAAACACATTAATGATTAGTTAAGAGATAAGAGTAAAATTAAGAGTCAAACAGGTGTATTCAAATTTTATTTTTTTTGTATCCAGATCTTATGTTTTTGTATGCTATGAAAAATAAGATTTGGATACACTTGCTTGACTCTTAATTTTACTTTTATCTCTTAACTAATCATTTGTCATTTAACTTTACTCTTGTCTCTTCACTCATCATTTATTGTTTAACTTAACTCTTAACTTGCCATTTGTCATTGTCAACGATGGCAAAAACACACATATTAAATACGGAAACTCAATGAGTTTCCGTGTTTTTGTTCAACACGGAAACACGGAAACTCAGCAATTTTGAAAAACACGGAAACTCAAATGAGTTTTTTTTTAGAGAACACGGAAACACGGAAACACAGAAAATACGGAAATGTTTTTTTAGTTTTTCTCAGGCACATGATTTGAACTGAACAATGTGAGTATGAACATACATAATGTATATGTGTATAGTATTTTGATATGTATTTACATGAGTCTGTTCATGTTTCTGATGAGCTGACATGGTTTTTGCAAAAGAATGTGATGATTTGATGAAAAAAAAAGATTTTGCTGCTGTCAAGTTTTGGTGTGGTTTTGGAGACAAGGCGGTGTACTTAGCATGCCAGTGTCCACTGACAGTGTGGAGGGTCCTTTAAGCCAGTGTCCAGGATATTGGGCGCTAGGCATCTCCATATGAACCCATTTTCTCTTGAACGTGATTTTTTGTTGAAATTTAAGATGAGGTGTTTTGGGATGGGTAAGTAGTTCAGATACATACGTTGAAGGCTTCAACGATGTACATGTTCAAGTATAGTTGCAGTTTAATCACACAGTACAACATACAGTGCACATCCATTGAAGTATTTTATTGTACAGTGTGAATTGTCGTTTTTTTACATTTTGTTGATGCTTATGCTGTGGAGTGGACATGCTTATTTTTTTGATTTTGTGGACTGTAGTGGACATTTTCGTGGACTTATTGACACATGAACAAATATGCATATCCTCAATTTGTGGAACATCTATATCAGCAAAACCTATAGCAAAACCTATATATGATAAGAAAACCCCTGTTTTCACATCAGAATGCTGTAAAATGCAACTTTTTGTTAGAAAACTTGAGTTTTTACCAAAAAAACTTGAGTTTTTACTAAAAAACTTGAGTTTTTACCAAAAAAGCTTGAGTTTTTACAGGAAAACTTGAGTTTTTTCAAAAAACACTGAAATAAAACACGGAAACTCAAGTTTTTTTCATGAAAAAAACTCAAAACACAGGTATTCATTTTTGAAAAACTCAAAACACAGAAAGTGTTTTTTATTTGAGAACTTACCCATCGTTGGTCATTGTACTCAACTCTTAACTTTGAACTCTTATCTTTTCCACTTGCTGAACTGGCACCAGGTCCGATTGAGCTGGGGAAAAATAAACCCACTTTGAAAGTGTATAAAGCATGAATTGGCTTGAAACAGTGGTCACCTGTAAACGAATAAACGTTATTGATAAAAATGAAAATAATACCATATTACCTCAAAATACCATAGTTGTTAAAACGTATTTATGTTTACTCAACAAATACAGATACTCGAGTACTGCGTAAATACATTTACGTTTCCTCCAGGCAAAAATACTGGTACTCACTTACTCACATACGTTTTGAAAGTACGCGTCTACAGAAAACGTATATCAAACAGGTTTTAAATAGGCTTTTTCAAGGCATAAGGAGACAAAGGGAGAGAAAAGCCTGAAATATGGACAAATAATCCAAAATAACATAAAAATAGGCAAAAACACATTAACAAGTGAATTTGATGGTGAAAAAGTTCAAAACGTTATGATTTTGGACGAAAATTGAGGCAAAATTTTTCAAAAATAACCACTTTTACGTTTTCCTGGGACAAAAGTAATTTGCTCACGTTTACTCATGAGTAAAAGTAAAAAATAAATACTTAACGTTTTATGTACGCACGTGTGAGTAAAATAAATACTTTACTTTTACGTTTACTTTTCAAAAAGTTTGGTACTTTCAACCACTGTGCATCGCAGCGCGGACATGGAGAACAGCGGCGAGCAGTGGAAGCTGGGGTACAGGCCGTGCTTCCCCGCCTGCCCCCCCGGGACTCGCTGCGTGTGCACCTTTTACAACTGCCAATGTGTCTGACCATGACCCAGTGTGGCATGTTGACCACTGGGCAACCAACTGAGTGAACAAAGTGTTTGAATGTTAAAGTGTTTTTTTTGAGTTTTCGCATTTCTGTATGCCATCTTTACGTAGAAGTAGAACAGCTATTTTTATATAAATACTTGCTGATTTTAGCGCAATAGTAAATGTTTATAAGTGGCGTCCACTGTCAGAAAATGAATAAACGTTAAAGATTTTGTTGTGAATTTGACTTTCTGCGCCAATTTCACTGAGCTGTCCTGACCTAAGCAGAGTTGTTAGAATTACTGAACTTTTTTTAAAAGTATATGTAAATGAAGTATTTTTTTACTCACCACTAACGATGGCAATAAAAGATTCGAAAATTCGAAAACATTTTCGAATTTTCGAATTTTTCCGGAATTTTCGAATTTTTATTTCACCCCTAGAAAAAACACTTAAAAATCGATTTATTTTTCAAAAAATTCGAAAATTCGAAAATTCGAAAATACTTTTCGAATTTTTCAGGCAATTCAAGGCACTCTTAAGTTCAACGTACTAAACTGGACAGACAAATCGCCATACAATGAATGATACTATATTTTGATGAATAAAATCACATAAAAACTGCACCAAATTCACCCAAAGTAGATGCAATGTGATAAATGTGATGAGAAAAATTCATGTTTGTTATTTTATTCAGATGGGATATGGTAGATTTCATTGTAAGGTGTAATGTCGCTGGAATATAAATACAACAACAATTGATACGCGGTGCTTATGAAAAAGCGCAACAAAACAGAAAAAACGTCCAAAAACGTTGAAATGTAAACTGCCCTGTAAAATGTGAAATGTCATGCAAAGTGTCAAAAGTTATGAAAATGCCCTGGAAAAAATGGCAAACATATTTGCCATTTTCCACAGCATTTCCATGACTTTAGACACTTTGCATAACATTTGACATTTCACAGAGCATTTTACAGGTGTCTGGGACTGCACATAGGAACTGCACATATTTATAAGTAAAAGAGATGTGATCAAAGATATACTCCAGAGACATTACACTTTACAATGAAACCTACCATATCCCATCTGAATAAAAGAACAAACATAAGTGGTAACACTCCATCATGACGTCATAACCGCAGTCCGCAGTGAACTTATGGCTGACTGAACTGGTTCGGAGTCAGGATGAAATGGAGTGGAGTGGTGAATCAGTTCACAAGTTTTCAGTTGGCTGTCTGCCAGCCAGAGATATAAATCATATCTATTTGTAGATTAGCACGTCTGCCAAGTATAGCCACTTCCAAAACAGTCCAAATTCTCTGTTTAAAGCTTCAGATTCAATATTTTTCCAAAAAAATTCGAAAATTATTTGAAAAAATTCAAAAAATAGCCAAAAAAATTCGAAAATTGCCAAAAAAGATTCGAAAATTCGAAAATTTGAAAATTAAATTCGAAATTCGAAAATTAATTTCAGGAAAAATTCGAAAATTCGAAAATTCATTTTGGAAAAAACACTTAAAAATTTAAATACTTTTTTTTGGAGGGTTTGCCATCGTTACTCACCACAAAGTAAATAAAATATAAAATACCTTTTTTTACTCGTACTCATGCGTAAATGTAAGCAAAATACTTGTTTTCCCAGGAAAATGTAAAAGCGAGTACTTTTCCCCTGGAAAACGTAAAAGCTACTACTTTTTACATGTGAGAGTGTCAGTTTTACACTGGATGGCATAAAGCCGGAGTTACAACACAACGATAAATTGAAGATGAAGCGACAAATACATGTAGCCGCAAATTCGATTACTCAAGAACGCTTGAAGATATCCATCCCTCAATTGCCACGTTGCAAGCAGTGACTGATAATGTCCAAAAATTATTTAAAAAGCTACAGTGGTTTTTGAGATATCAAAGAAAAACGAAAATTTCGCTATTTGTTGGCAACATTTCTCGTTGAGATTGCCGACAAATACCCAAAATTTTCTAATTCAACGACAGTGTTCCAATAATACGACATCTCCAATAGTGCAACAGGTTTGGGCACGTTGTGTGAGAATAACGCGACACTTTCCAAAGCCCCCCAATTATTCCAGGGGGGTGAGTATTATTTCTTTAAAATTTTTGCACATGTTTTTATCCACTTTGCGCAGTGTAAAATAAAAAGTTTCTGCGCTAAAAAAGGTAAATTGCAGTGAAAATAAGGTTAAAAAGCTATCCAAAACATTAAAACTATCCAAATACTGCTTAAAAGCTTCAAATTCTACATTTATCCAAAAAAAAATCGAAAATTGCCTGAAAAGATTCAAAAATTCAAAAATTTAATTCGAAATTCGAAAATTATTTCTAGGAAAAATTCGAAAATTTATTTCAGAAAAAACACTTCAAAATTTAAATACTTTCTTCCGGGGGGTTTGCCATCGTCACTGGTGGCCCCGGAAAATGCCACCCCGTTGTTTAATGCGCGCGGGTTCAAATCTACAAGGCCCCCTTAGCTGGGGTGGATTACCTGCGAATGCGGGGGAATCAGCGTCGCGTGCGAACAGGTCCCTGAGCCAGAACTGCAGGCAGCCGGACCCGACCGCCCGCGGGCGCACCGTGGTCTCGTTGCGGTGGAGAATGTCGTCCATGCAGCCGCGCATGTCCGCCTCTTGCCGCTCGCCTGGCACAAAGTGTGGGCGAGAACTCGGCCGTAAAGTAAATCCGGCCGTAAGGCATAGTTGTTAAAACGTATTTACGTTTACTCGATAAATACGTATACTCGAGTGCTGCGTAAATACGTTTACGTTTCCTCCCGAAAAATACCGGTACTCACTTACTCGCGTACTTTCAAAGTACGCGGGTACAGAAAACGTGATTGAGAACATTTTTTGAGTGCATAAAAAGCAAAAAATCACTCACACAAATATAAACGGCTGAAAAAATAGCGTAAAATAACATTGGAAATTATAGAATTCGCGATAGGTAGGGATAGCGACGACTCTCGCTTTCACCTATACTCATTTTTACGTTTTCTTAGGTACAAAACTAAAGTAGCACCCTCTACTTTACGGCCGGGTTTACTTTACGGCCGGACCATCCCCCAAAGTGTGTGCAGAAGTACAAAGTTGAACATCGGTCATCCGGAATTGCCCATTTCTCGAAATATCCCCTAGAGATATACACCCCTCGAAATACCCCCCCCATGAAATACACCCTCGAAAAACACCCCTCGAAATTCACCATCGAAAAACGTCTATAGAAATACCCCCTCGAAAAACGCCCATCGAAAAACACCCCTCAAAATCTTCCCCTAGAAAAACACCCCTCAAAATACACCCTCGGAATATGTACCCCCAGGTCTGAGTGAGGTTATGAAAAAATAACCCTCCTCGAAATACCGCTACCCGAAACCAGGGTTGGTTTTAGTAAATTTATTTTTACTAAAATTGTATTTTATTTTTATTAAAATTGTGTTTTATTTTTATTTTATTCGTCAATTTTCCATTATATTTTTATTTTATTATTTAATTTTTTATTTAATTTTTATTTTTTATTTTAGTTTGTGACCAGGATCGGTTTTAGTAAAATTCTTTTTACTAAAATTGTATTTTATTTTTATTTTATTCTTCAATTTTCCATTTTATTTTTATTTTATTCTTCAATTTTCCATTTTGTTTTTACTTTATTTTTATTTTTTTCTGAGATTTTGCCAACCCTGCCCGAAACGTTGCTTTTTCCTTTGCCGCCAGCACCGGCGCTTGGTGCCAAAAGCGTCGTGGCGCTCTTGTTGGCATAGTGCCAAGTGCCAAACACCGCAGCAAAATGCTGCCAAGTGCCAAACACCGCAGCAAAATGGCGCCAAGTGCCAAACACCACAGCAAAATGGCGCCAAGTGCCGTAGCGCCTTTGGCCTTGGCGCCAGCGCCACGACGCTTCTGATCACCGGGGTGGGGTGAAGTAAGCGAGGCACCTGCGATCCTGATGTCGACTGTGAGCACGACGCACGTGCGCCTGCAGTTCCTGGTGGGCAGGCTGGCCACGTGCAGCGCGGCCCCGTCGCACGCGTCGCTGAACGTCAGCGGGCGCGCGTACATGCCGCTGACGCGGTCGAACACCGCCTCCAGGTGGGGCGACATGCAGCTGTGACTAGTGATGTAAAAAGCGCCAGACTTTTGGCGCCAAGCGCCAATGGCGCCACAGCAAAATAGCGCCAAGCGCCAATGGCGCCAGAGGATGTTGGCGCCAAGCGCCAAATAGCGCCAGCGCCAAAAATTTTTGCTGCTCATAAAGTGCAACCATGCTAATGCAGTGCTAGTTACATATTTGTGTGAGAAGCAAGATAAAAATAAGTCAAATCGGTTTAACTTTTTATTATCTGATGTTATTTTACATATGATAGTTGGGTATTTCTTCTAATAGAATCGCATACCTCCAATAGAACTACCTACTAACGATGGCAAACCCCCAAGAAAAAAGTATTTAAATTTTTAAGTGTTTTTTCTAAAATTAATTTTCGAATTTTCGAATTTTTCCCCAAATTAATTTTCGAATTTCGAATTTAATTTTCGAATTTTGGAATTTTCGAATCTTTTTTAGCAATTTTCGAATTTTTTTGGCCAGTTTTCGAATTTTTTCAAATAATTTTCGAATTTTTTTTGGAAAAATATTGAATCTGAAGATTTAAACACATTATTTGGACTGTATTCATATTCTCCTCAGTTTTTATAACCTTATTTTTACCATAATTTAGCATTGAAAATGGTGGAAGGAGTTTTACGGACCAGTGTCCAACTTCTTCATTTAATTCACACATTGACACATTTAATTCACCAACGCAGCAAAGGCGATAAAAACAACAATTGAAAAATCGGTGTCAAATAAAATATTGGCATCAAATAGAATATTGGCATGAAATAAAATATTGGCATCAAATACCGTATTTCCTTGAATTACCCCCCCCCCCCCCTGGGGGTCTATTACTTTGCCAGAAATTTTTTGAAATCCCAGTGCTAAATTGTTTTTTTGTAAGTAACACAGATGTAAAAAATGCAATAAAAACCGCCATTTATAAGACTCTATAGACTTATATAAGTACAAACCCTGTTCTAACACAACACAGTCATTGCTTTTAACGTGTTTCCCAGATAACAAACCGCACAAACGTTCTCTCTATACACCAAATTTGGGGGCGGTATTTCGAGGGGGGGGGGGGGTTATAAATTCATAGGGCAAATATTGAGGGGGTTAGTTTGAGGGGGGAGGATATTTTAAGGAAATGCGGTATAAAAACGGATGTGTCGAAGTCCGCCTCTTCCGCCGCGGATGACATTTCAATGTTTTTTTGTTACGTTTAGCTTTTTCATACGCGCCACATATCAATTGTCGCTTTATTTAGCACGTTATACTTAAGAATGCGTTTTGTTGCCTTGAATTGCCTGAAAAATTCGAAAACTATTTTCGAATTTTTGAATTTTCGAATTTTCGAATTTTTTGAAAAATAAATCGATTTTTAAGTGTTTTTCTAGGGGTGAAATAAAAATTCGAAAATTCCGAAAAAAATCGAAAATTCGAAAATGTTTTCGAATTTTCGAATCTTTTTTGGCCATCGTTACTACCTACACCTACAATAGAACGGCAGGCTTTAGCACGTTTGCGTGCCCACGAAAACAATAAAATGGCACCCCCCCCCAATATAACGGCAGGTAGAAATTACATTGGAAAATTCATGGTTGTTTTCACATTTGGTTTTGTTTGAATTGATTCTGTGATATGGAATGTTGTTTATGTTTCATAAAAACACTATGTTCAAATGAAGAATGTGTAGAAAATATTGGTGAAAAAATAGAACGGCAGCCTCCAATAAAAAAGCACCTCCAATAGAATGCCATGTAAAAAAGTTGATGAAAAAAATAGAATGACGCTTTTCTATTCGAAGAAATACCGTAACAATGGCAAGCCATCTCGAAAAAAGTGCTTAGATTTTTATAGATACGTCGAACGTGCATTTGAACGTCGTTCGTCGGCTCGTGAGCAAGCTTTGAATTGGGATGGGAATCATTAGGCCCATTATACCGGAAAAGTTTCGGATATCCTTGCACGGAAATGGTTTGCAAGATAAGCAAGTACCGTATTACCTCGAATTATCCCCCCCTTGAATTAACCCCCCCCTCGAATTAACCCCCCCTCAAAATGGGCTGGGGAAATAATAAACCCCCCCCTCGAAATACCCCCCTCCGGAATGATGTACACCATGTATGCAATGTACATGATGTATTTATTACTACTTATTTGCATCGCAGCTACTCTTATACGCTCATTTGGGTACAGATGTACATCTATAGCCCCAATATAACCTATATTCTCACATTTATTACCGTTTTTGTGTAAGTAAAAGCGTATTCTTTACTACGAATTCCATGAAATTTTCTGGCGAAATAATAAACCCCCCCCCCTCGAATAAACCCCCCCCTCGAATTAACCCCCCCTCAAATTTTGCTGGCAAAATAATAAACCCCCATGGGGGTATTTCGAGGTAATACGGTACGTAGATTTGTTCTTCCTGGAATACGCTTAAACACATTTACTCATGTAAATTATGCACACAAGGTCTTTTTACATAAAATAATGATATATTTTTTTGAACCACTTGGCGCTTTTTTGGCGCTTTTTAAAACGCTAGCGCCAAGCGCCAATGGCGCCACGGCATCATAGCGCCAAGCGCCATGGCGCTTTTCCGTAGCACAGCGCCAAGCGCCAATGGCGCCACAGCAAAAAGGCGCCAAGCGCCAAAAGCGCCATGGCGCTTTTGCTTTGGCGCTTTTGCTTTGGCGCTAGCGCCAGGCGCCAGCGCCATGGCGCTTTTACATCACTAGCTGTGACACGCCATCGACGATGCTGTCAGAGGGGGGGGGGGGATGTTGTCACTCATTTGGTCTACCCGGCGCTGGAAATTAGCTTATTTAAATGCAGTGACCAGCTACCGTACAGTTATATACGTCTATAAATGAGGCATCCAATTCCAAAAGTCGACAAGTCCAAAATATGAAAATTTCGAGTTAGGCCCTGAAACGTCATCTGGGGCTACGTCTGCACATTTTTCATCATTTTCCAAAAACTTTATGACCTCACATGCCCATATGGCATAGTGCCAAATTTGACATTTTGGGGAAAAATTTAAAAATTTGGGCAAGAGGTCGACAAGTCCACTCAGTTTTGGGCTAAAAGTCAACAAGTCTATCCTCCGCATCCTTTTTTATAGAAAAAACGCAAGAAATGTGATAAGTTTACTGTGGACACCGATTTCTAAAAGGCGACAAGTCCATAATTTTCCCATAAGGCAGCCTCGGCTTCCCCGGGAACAAAATGTTCTACGTGCAAGACGTCGACAAGTCCAATTCCCCCCCTGAAACAGTTTTGCCCTGACCGAATGGAATTTTATGGACACCCTATTTCTCAATTATAGGTTGAGATAATAGGCTGAAAATTTGATACTATATTGTGAACATATGGAACTTGATGGAAAACATGAGTGAGCCAAATTGGACACGCTGCACGGGCCTGGAATTGGGTCTGAAACTTAAAATGCGATTTACTCAAAATTGCATTTGGTGG
Organism: Sphaerolaimus hirsutus; assembly: GCA_964036195.1. NCBI lineage: Eukaryota > Metazoa > Nematoda > Chromadorea > Monhysterida > Sphaerolaimidae > Sphaerolaimus > Sphaerolaimus hirsutus. The sequence continues at coordinate 29,653,802 of OZ038451.1, read as the reverse complement.
ACTTTTAGAATTAGACGCCTCAAATACATGTCTATGTAATTGTCTGAGTTTACTAGGTCTCAGTACGTGGAATTTCACAAAATTTCGTGCGAAATAATAGAATAAGCCCCCCTCGAATTAACCCCCCTGAAAATTTGCTGGCGAAATAATAATGGGGGTATTTCGAGGTAATACGGTATTTGCTATTGGTATTGGTATTGGTTGCTATTGCTATTTGTAATAGGTAATACCGTAATACCGTATAACCGTGAATGAGACCACCCCCTTGAATAACACCCGTTGCTGGCCAGGTGAAGAAAAAATGACTCCCACTTTGAATAACTCCTACCTCTTTAATACATCCCTTCTGAGATGCAGCAAATGTAAAATGGAAACGGACAGAAAAAATCGAGCTCACTACGTTTGGACTGTACCACGGAATAACATGAGTTTTAGCATGGATAAATATACTCGGATGACATTACGCCGTACATTTTTCCGGAGGAAACGCTCCATCATGACGTGATCACTTTCGTCGCCGTCATCATCTCTCGCCATCACTTCGTCTTCATCACGCCTTCCATAAGTTCTCGGCTGGCCGTCTGCCAGCCGAAGACATAACTCTTATCTGTTTGTAGAGTATCGTGTCTGCCGAGTACCTACCTTGTTTTTATTATTGTTGTTGAACTGTTGAATACTCGGATAACAAGAGTTGACCGAAGTGCATGCAGTGCAATGAATGAAGTGCAAGTTTTCCTGGAAGTTCTGTGGGAACTGAGACAGGCGGACAGGTGGGTCAGGTTCGTGTGTTTTGAGTTTTTCTGTAACTTTTTGTGTATTTACTGGATTGGTTGAGTAAAAAGCACCTAGAGACCTCCAAACTGATGAGTCCTGGGTCTGGGTACACAATGATCTTTGGGTAGGGATGAAACCGTTGCATTCATATAAGTTGAAATTAAAATAAAATAAAAAATATCACATTTCTTGCTATTTTTTCCCATAAAAAAGGACGAAGAGGATGGACTTGTCGACTTCTTGCTCTAAACTAAGTGGACTTGTCGACTTCTTGCCCGAAATTTTTGCGTTTTTCACAAAAAAATGTCTAATTTGGCACTTTGCCATATGGCATGTGAGGTCAAAATATTTATGGAAAATGATAAAAAAATGTGCGGAAGTAGCCCCAGATGACGTTTCCGGGCCTAAATTTTCATATTTTGGACTTGTCGACTTTTAGAAGTAGACGCCTCAATTATTAGCTTACATAAACAATCACTCTGTGAACTACTGTTTAAGGAGACCGATGAGATTTTGGTCGAGTATTCAAATTGGAACCATGAAAAGTAGCTTGTATGGCACCATTATCATCACTATTTCATTGTAAGCAGCTACATGGACAAAAACTGACAAATGACACAAATGTACAAATTGAAAGATGCAATGCGACTAGGGTTGGACAAAAAATCGATTTTTTAAGGACCTCAATTTAAAAAAAATCAATTTTTTGAATAAAGATCGCTGGGGTCAAAATTAGTCCCATTTCTCTCTAAAATCACCTCTGAGGGTAATAAATACCATATAAATTGATTGACAGTGCACACTAATGCTTTTTGTGGTAATATAAGTACTGTTGAGCTTTGGAAAAGCTTGAGAGTGTTATTTTTTAAGTTTAAAAGTGATTAAATTGTTATATTTGCAATGTGAATCACATTTCATCAACCATTTGCAATTATGTTTGCAAAAATTGCATGCTCTTGCTCAAAACAAAAATTTCAATCATATTGGAAGTGAACATGGATGCATCTGCATAAATCTTTGATGTGACAACACATAGCATAACTATGAATACTTCTGGAAATGATTCACAACGTGCCTTACATGTTAAAAAGCACACAGAAATGGGTACAACTTGTTTGTAAAAGCCATGAAAAAGCAACTGATGGATTCCATGCATGAAACTGCGCACTTGCGCGCAAAGTTATTGCATTTTACCTAGTGCATTTTACCAAAAATTTTTGCAAGCGATTTAAATAAAATCGGTCCGGGTGTTGCAATTTTTCTGTAAATCTGATTAAAAAATCGCTTGCCAACCCTAGATGCAACGATACATGACACTTTACGAAACATTAAATTACAAAATGTGCAAAATATTGCATTTCAAATCACAAATCAGTAATTTTGGAGCATATGCACAAAAACAATGGTAATGGGTGTGGTGTATGGACTGTGGCTAGATGGGATTTGTGATCAGCACTACCTATATGGGCGTGGGAGTGACAGTATTATTGTGCCATGCAAACCAAAAGATACCCAATTTTCTCTGCAAACATCAGTTCCTATCAAATCACCTGACTATTGATTGATTGACCAAATCACAAAAAAAGTAATGCATGTAAATATATAGATCAAATATTTTTGGGGTTGGTCTCTATATACCCTGACTGAAGCCTCACCAAAAAGCTTTCTTTAGTATATCTCTCACCACACACTCACATCAATGGCGCCACACAGACTAGTTTTCATGGTTCCAAAATGAAAACTGGTTCTCATCCCAATTCAAAGCTTGCTGACGAATAACACTACGCATAACTCTACACATATATTTCATACCAGCTTTGTACGTTGCGCTGCGCCCCGCATACCGCAGTATTTTTTCACACTAACTTTATTAACAACATGATTCAACACTTGGATTTGAACGTCATTTGTTGGCTCCCCAGGATGATTTGAATTGGGATGGGAACAAGTTTTCATTTTGGAACCATGATAACTAGTCTGTGTGGCCACAATATTATATTATACACCAACACCATTATGGACCAACACTTGGTTGAAAACAGTGCAGTAACTGTAATTCTGCGAACAATCAAAATACCGTATTTCCTCGAAATACCCCCCGGGGGGTGATTGTTTCAGAGTGAAAATTTTGAGGCGCGGTCAAATGAGGGGGAGGGGGTATTTCAGGGGGGGGGGCTAATTATTTCGCCAGAATTTTTTTGAAATTCCAGTACTAAATTGTTGTCTGAAACGTACGCAGACGTAGAAAAATGCAACAATAACTGCTATATATAAGAGTCTATTGACGTATATATAAGCATGTAACACTGTTCTAACATAACAATTCATTGTTTTTCACATGTGTTTTGCATTGCCCGAATCACAAACCGCAGTTTGTATGTACATTCTCTGTACACTCAGTTTGGGGGAGAGGGGTATTTCGAGGGGTGGGGGACGAATAAATTCATAGTGGCCATTTTGAGGAGGGTATTTCGAGATGGGGGGTATTTCGAGGAAATATGGTAGTTTAAAAAATAAATATTATCTGAAATAATTTTTCTTATTTAAAAAGTTGTGGTGTACTACCTAATAAAAATCCACTTTTGTAAACATAAAAAGGCAAATAGACATTTTTAAAAACACCATTTCAACATGTTTTTCCAACAATGAAGCAGGTGAGCAATACACAAGGCAACAAACAACAGCACTACACAAAATGACAAACAATGTGATGAAACTACAAATAAAATTCTACATGTGTTAGGAATCTTTTTATCTACTGTTGCTATGTAACTAGTGATGGAAAAGCGCCAGAAAAAAGGGCGCCAATGGCGCCATGGCGCCATTCGGAAAGTGGGCGCCACAGAAAAAGGACGTCAAGCGCCAAGGGCGCCATGGCGCCATTCAGAAAGTGGGCGCCACGGAAAGAGGGCGCCAAGCGCCAAGGGCGCCATGGCGCCATTTGAAAAATAGGGTGCCAGGCGCCAAGGGCGCCAAAACAAATAGGTGCGCACAATACCCTGCACATGGTAAAAAATTCTCCAGCACTGTAAGTGCTCACATTAAAATATTAATTTAAGTTCTCCAGAATCTGATCAATGAAAACTGAGACTATCAACAAATTATTTTAGATAAATAATAGTCACAAGTAGTGATGGAAAAGCGCCAGAAAAAAGGGCGCCAAGCGCCAATGGCGCCATGGCGCCATTCGGAAACTGGGCGCCAGGCGCCAATGGCGCCACGAAAAGAGAGCACCAAGCGCCAAGGGCGCCATGGCGCTATTTGACAATTAGGGCGCCTGGTGCCAAGGTATTGCACACATTCACTTCTCTATTCACATTCTCTAGGGTGTAATCAACAAAAATGACACTACCAACAAAATCTTTGCATCAAATCATACTCACACGTGAAATGACATTCAAATACAATGAAAATTGACAAAACACTCACTTCAAATAGGTTTTTCCAGTTGATGTTTTCTTGAAGTGGACGAAAACAAAATTACGATGATTTTACGATGAATTCGCACGTTTACGGTCTATAATTCTCAACTTCTAGACCATCAGATGCCTCCGATGAACCATGACAAACATTTCTATCCACTCGCACAACTTCGTCCATTTTTCCAGCGAATTTCGCTCCTCCACAGTCACACTTTTTTATTTTTTATTCATTTTGTCCATTTACGCACACCCAGCTTGAAACGCTACTGGCGCCATTTTGGTGCCCTTTTAGGGCAGAGCGCCAGGCGCCAAAGGCGCCACGGAAAAAGGGCGCCACGGCGCCTTTCAGAAAGTGGGCGCCAGGCGCCAAGGGCGCCAATGGCGCCATGGCGCGGCGCCCTTTGGCGCCCTCAAATAGCGCCAGCGCCATGGCGCCATTCCATCACTAGTCACAACTAATATTCAATTCAAACACAATGAAAATTGTCTTTGACAAAACAGTCAATCACTACAAATTGATTTTTCCAATGCATCGAAAGCAGGTGAAAATGGAATTTTGATGATTTGAATCCATTGATCTACTAGTTTGCAAGTTGACCATTAATCTTAGCTTCTGATTTAGATACGTCCGATGAACCGCTGGATTAAAGATTTCTATGCACTCGCACCACTTCGTCCATCTGTCTGGTGAATTTAGACTATCCACAGATGCGCTTTTTGTATTTTTCATTTTCACAGCGTTCACCTTGAAAACCTACTGGCGCCATTTTGCCGCCATTTTAGGGTAGGGCGCCAGGCGCCAAGCGCCAAGGGCGCCATGGCGCCTTTCAGAAAGTGGGCGCCAGGCGCCACAGGAAAAGGGCTTTAAGCGCCAAGGGCGCCATGGTGTGGCGCCCTTTGGCGCCCCCAAATGGCACCAGCGCCATGGCGCCGTTCCATCACTATATGTAACCATGACTCATTTTAAACCAGGGGCACAGCCCCCATGCAGTATTCACTAGACTTAACATACAATTTTGTTCTTCTCTGCTGAAAACTCTTGGGTACATCCCTGATTTTACTCACTTCACCATAAACAAACACAGGTGGAACATTTTATAATGTTTTGGTGAATTCTTCACCCTGTTTGGAATTTTTGCTCCAGCAACAGTAGCATGCTTTTTGAATAATTGCCCTTGCTCTGTGGTTTCCAGCTGTGTGAAAAACAGCCACTGCAACAGCGTTTGCAATGTTCAACACTGCCCCAATGGTGACAATCGTTGCACTTGTAGAGTACACCCCAATGGATCCACACAGGAAACTGGCAAAACTGAGCACTGTGACCACAAGGCACCCAAATGCATTCACTTTAGCTGATGCTTCAATGTTTCCCATAAATGCAGGCCTGTGTTCCATGGCAACTTGTCTGATGCACGGGTGAATCCAGGTCATGGGGGCAGCCTCACACAGGATCACAGCTGTCATTGCAAAGATCACATTTGGAACCACCTGACACAGACTCACTGGTTTGGAGCCATAGTTTACCCAGCAGGAGAACTCACTGGCATACTCTACAAACCACAACAGTGCACTAAATGCTGCAAAAATAAGTGGTGTAAAAATGACAATTGCAACAATTTTCAATGGGTCGAATGTGTCTTGGACAAAAACAAAAGTGATGATGACATAATTGTGCAGTGCTTCAATAAATAATGAAAGAAAGAGTGCAGAGAAAAAAAACTGCACAGCCAATGCTGACCATGCACAGATGGTGAGACTCAGCTTTGGTACGCCAGCATCCACATCAAAGGGGTCACAGAAAGCATTGAAACCCCCCAATGTCCTCTCCCTGCCAAAAAACAATATGATATTGGAAAAGAGTAAAGAAAGCTCTTGCAACATATGGTATGTCCTGGCAATGCCAAAATCACCAATGATAAAATAAATGACTAGCAGTATAGCACACACAAATACAATGATAATACTTGAAACATTGTAAAGTGAGTTGGCAAAAAATCTTCCAGTTCTTGTGGCTGAAGTATCATGTGGATGGCATGGGGTCAGCCAATTTTCACAATTTTTGCCTTCTGCCAGACCACTTGGGCAGATGCATGAGTAATTATTGATGTGATCCACACAGGTACCTGCATGCACATGAGACATGTGTGACAGATCATAACACTGAATTGTATCAAAATGGATGGAACTGGACAACTGATGAATGGAAATAAGTTCAATTTACCATGGGCTCATAATTCATAATTGGAAAATGAAAACTCAGTTTTTCTTTGAATTGAACATGAAGTGCAGCTATCTCATCAAATATTTTCCTGCTTTTTTACATTAACCTATGCTCTCCCTGGCAACCCTTCCAATATATTTGGGAGAAACTTAAAAACTTGTGATGAGGCAGCAACCTTCATGGCTATGTTAAACATACACTTGTAGGTGCCCTTGTAGGGCTTGTATCATGGCCTACAAGTGTATATAGTTCATGTTTGTCAACTATGTACCGTATTTCTCTGTTTATAGCACCCCCCGTGCATAACACCCGGGGTGTTACACAGTTTTATAGCACCCTGGGGGTGCTAAACTAGGTTTCAAAAAACATACACTTGAATTGAATGAATGTAAGTATTGTATGTGGTGCCACTCACTGTAATTCCGTGGCACACACATTTTTCCTTTAAATTAGCTGCGCGCTGTGAAGCATAAAAAAATGCAGGGGCGTCTGTAGAAAGTGAAAGCACATGGGATATTTTAGACTCGATTTTTTGCTTTTTTGGATGGTTAAATTTTGATTGCGCGCTGAAGAAATGTCCATGTCCATCCGAGTCCGAGAAATGTCCGAGTCCATGTATAACACACCCTTGACCTAACACCCGGGTGTTATACAAGTTTTAAAAAAGATTGCTGAAAATTGTTCCAATTTTGTATAACACCCGAGTGTTATAAATGGAGAAATACGGTAATTCTCTGGCGCATACTGCGCACCAGAGAATCTTTTTGTGCATTATGATTGCTCATCATGTTACAACCCTGGCTTGTTTTCTACTAGAATCGCATGACAGTATGCTCCAAGAGGTGCAACCATAACTCACTCTCCAAAATAACAGAACAATTAAGCTCAATTGCTACAACTAGAACAGATTACTAAGAATCATTGAAATATATTTCTTTAGGTTCACAGTGCATTGGCTTCAGCAGTTATTACCCAGGCATTGAGGTAACACTGGGCCAATCTGAATCCACCAAAGATATGTGTGCCACTATCTTAGGCCTTAGCCACCATGGTGTGATTGTATCCCACAACAAATGGAGCTACCTATGTTTTATATCACAATCCAATGGTCATGCTTTTTTCTTGTGCTTGACATCAAAAGATTGTTACGCACTTTCCAAATTGATCCTGACATCTGGCATCCATATGTTGCGCGCGATACAAGGCGGCCAATCAAATGGCATGAACCTGAGTGGGCTTGGTCGGTTATGCCGTTGAACCACTTTTCTGACAGATTTGCGCGCGATGATGATCAAGGGATAGACCGCACCGGTCATAAACTGGGATATGGCTGGGCGTGCCCTTCGATCACACACCTCTGCGGGTGTGGCTGTTAGGCAATAGCACGGCAATGTCGATTAGGGCGCCTCTAAAAGAAGTGTTGCGCAACAGTGTTGTGCACACGGAGGCGTGCCGGTTGCAAGATACAGTCACCATATCGGACATTTCCAAATGTTACGGTGGCTGTAGAATTGCATCGTTCACGACCGCAAGTATCCTGATGGACTTCCGTGAAGTTGGAGTAATCATGCATAAAAGTGTGTTGAACTTTGTCGACACGGTGTTTAGCATAGTGAAAACGGGTAATAAGGAGTCCATTGAAAAGTTTGTGTTTAATGTCTACGTCACATTGATACATTTGCGCATGGCGTTATTCCAAATGGGACTACCCCAAATCCCGATAGTAGCATGCTATACGCAGCCATTCTTCCCCGCACAAGATGGAATCGCGCATAACGTATATGCGGAAACGATTCTCATGCGGATTGGTAGGGACATTGAATCGGCCCTAGCAAAAATTTGCAAAAATATACCGGGCGTTTCGATATCCCAACTGATAAACTACCTACTGCGCAACAGAAAAACTGTTATGCTGCACTTGGTAGAAGTGACCCCAGTCGGCCTATATGAGGGGATTGTCAGCATAGATGGAATCTACCTCACGCGATACGGCGAATCGTTTTTTGGGCGCTTGCTGGCAAGGGACTGTGTTATGGCGCTTGACGACTACGGTGCGCCAAATGCAGAAAGGTGGGTGAGTAGGTATAGTAACAAAGCACATAAAAATGTATTAGGTAGATCACTGACCGAACAGAAAGAAAACGGTGTAGACCACTCTACAGGCAAGAATAGTATTTGATTAATTACAAAACAAAATGCCTGGAACAACATATCTCTCGGATCACTGAAAACCTCAAGATCGAGATTCTAATGATATCTAGTTGGATCACCGGCACCGTTAAACGTCTATGAAACATTATCCACTCAACTTGCGTGGGTGTTCTTTAGACATGGCTTGTTTCAAAACTATATACAATATAAGCAAAACACGAACCGGGAGAGAACCTGGACCAGCTGTTTATATTGCTTAGAGTATAATACAATGCTCTGGCTGACAATGCCGCACTATTTGTATGCATGTGCACACACAACTGTCTTTCTCTGGAGAAATTTGCTATTTAAAGCACTGAGGACAGAATGTTGTGAAAAATTGTGCTGCATGAATGTAGTGAATGCAGCACCCATAGATCGGTGTAGAACAATCCAAGCAATGGGTTGTTCCAAATCTCAATCAATATTCTCCTCGCACTTGTCTGCCCTTGATAAAATTCTTGTGACCCAAAGTGACAACCGGATACACAGTTGATGCATGAATAATTATACATACAATCATACTAGATAAAAATGTGTAAATATTGTAAGTGCATATCAGGGAAGTGGAAGTCATGCACGCATTTGAAATGATAGCATTGCATGACTAGATATACCAAATCTGCGCTAACATGAGGCACATAATAAATGTGCCCGCAGTTAGCATATGAAACGGTGAATGACCATCTCCACAAGAATGCACAGCTGAAACAATACACTTGTCTCTATCTGATGCAATCATAGAAAACCCATGGAAGAGAGAACAATATATACCTCAACCACAAAAGCGGTTTTCTATTACCCAAATCCACCAATTTTACCTCACCCGCCTACTTTGTAATTGATTTTTATACTGTTATTGTGCCTCGCTATTATAAGCTCAAATTTTAAATCCAAGGCCTTGGTATCGTCAAAAACGGTTATTACTTGTACACAAGGTATTATATGTCGTTATTTACATTTTTACCTTTGATCGTTTTTCTTTAGTTCACCAGTCCACCTACCCATTACCTCTCAGGATGTACTTGTCGTATGTTACAATCGCATTTTTGCTTTTCTTTTGATATACAGTTTATATCCATGACTCATGTAGCCACCCGTGGTATCGTTGTTGAAATGAAATGAAAAGATGATTTTTTTGGAAAAAAACTGCTGTGTTTGCACTTAGTTATGCACCTTGTGATAGATACACTACGCCATGCTGTATTTTTGATGTTCAATCCAATACCAGATGATTTTATTACCCAATACCCAACAATTCCATTGCCAAATACCTGACAATTCTATTACCCCATACCAGTTATTTTGACCTGAAAACATGTCCTGATATATGAACTCAATACCCGAACCCGAACCCAATACCCACAAATTTTTTGGAACCGATACATGATACCTGACCAGAATTTTTTTTGGACCCGATACCCGAACCCAAAATTTTTGAAATTCCTAACCCTAGTTATGAGTGCATATATTTACAAAATATACAATAAAATGTCTTACAAACACTTGTGCCAACTGTCATTGGCTATTTGCCAAAATATGTTGACTATTTGCCATATAAAAATGGTAGCTGTAAAGTATACATACTGTTCATCAAGTATACTTAACCCAGTAGTTCATGATGCACTACATGTAAATACATGTAAATACCATATTACCTCTAATATAAGGTATACTTTATATTAATTTCATCAGTTTTTTCCTGGCATTTTGGTGTACCTTATATCAGAGGGTACCTTATATTAGAGGTAAATATACCTTATATTGTTTCATCAGATTTTTCAAACATATTGCCCAATATGAAAAACAACACAATTCATTTTATCGAACTGGAATGTAATGAAATGGTGAACAGGCCTAATACAAATTGACATAGAGTTGTCTGACAGTCTGAGTGCCCTTCGGCATGATTTTCATCGTTTTCTGTTATGTTTGGCAATGGTATTTATGATTTTATACTTTTGGCATGCAGCCAGATATGCCTTATATTAGAGGTATACCTTATACGTATTATAGGTATGCCTTATATTTATTTCGTCACATTCAAAAAGGCCAAAAAGTATACCTTATATTAGAGGGTACCTTATATTAGAGGTATACATTACATTAGAGGTAATACGGTAACTTGTACATGGTGCCTGAAGGGCTCTATAGCCATCTGAAAATCAACTCATTCTGGAGAAACAAACTGTAGTCTGCACATGGATTAGACCCACAATCATCAACTGTATCAATGCCGCACACTTGCCCACCAAATGGTGTTGGACAATAACACTTGAATGTGCCAGGAAGATTCTAGAAAACAGATGAAGATGTTTGGAAACAAATTGGGTCTTTAATAAATAATGCAAACTGACAATGCATGATCCATTATTGAGACAGGGGTGGTCAACGCATTCGTCAATGTCAACTTGACACCTTGGCCCAGTATAGCCATGATGACAGTTGCAAGCAGCATTGCTCTGGGAGTCCCTTTGTACACACTGGCCACCATTGTGACAAAGTATCATACAAACTGGTGGTGCCTTGTGGCCCTTGCTCTTAGTGGTCCATTCCAATGAGTGATCGAATCCCTGAACAGCAACAGTATCCTGGTCGGTGTAAACAGTTGGCTGTGCCCACACTGCAAAAAGACAAAACACCTTCTATTAATGATTCAATATATCACTACTTAATATTCAATATTTTAGTTCATATAACACCTGTATTCCAATTAGTATAGGTGACAGATCTGTTGTCTGACCACTTCCAGGTGTCCGTTTCAACAATAGTATATAAACCAAGCCACCAGTGTTTTGTCGCACCAATTTCTTCAGCCATACCTGAGATAGGACATCAGAAATTGTGGGCTGTGTATCATGTCACTTGAAGATTTTTAAAAATATGATAGTTATTACCTAATCAACAATTATCCAGCAGTTAGTCAGTAATTGAGGCGTCTTCTTCTAAAAGTTGACAAGTCCAAGATATGAAAATTTTGCGTTAGGCCTGGAAACGTCATCTGGGGCTACTCCCGCACATTTTTCATAATTTTCCATAAGTTTTTTGACCTCACATGCCCATATGGCATAGTGCCAATTTTGACATTTTTTTGTGAAAAATGCAAAAAAAATTCAGCAAGAAGTTGACAAGACCACTTAGTTTAGAGCAAGAAGTCGACAAGTCCATCCTCTTCATTCTTTTTTATGGGAAAAAATAGCAAGAAATGTGATATGAAATGTGGACAGCTACTTCTAAAAGTTGACAAGTCCATAAATTGCCCATACTGGAGAATCATCCAGGCCAGGAAAAAAATGTTTGTTAGTGCAAGAAGTTGACAAGTCCATTTCCAAAACAGTTTTGCTCTGTCCAAATCAAATTTTATGGACACCCCATTTTTCACATATACATTGAGTTGAGAGAAGGGGCTGAAAATTTGATACTTTATTGTCAACATTTGGAACTCAATAGTAGGCGCGAGAGAGCCAAATTGGACACGCAGGATGAACCTGGAATTGGATCGGAAACTTAAAATGCGATTTAAATACTCAAAAACGCATTTTGTTGACATGTCAACTTCTAGAAGTAGACACCTCAATTACATTTACCTATAGCAAGCTGTTCATCCTGTGCAGTCCCATACGAGATAAACTCGGAACCTTCCCAAGTCAAGCAGGTTCCTTTTGCATCCTTCCAGATCAGATATTCATGCTTGAACATCAAGCAAGCATGACCATCCGACCACTGAGAGGGATACCATTTATCATACTCCTTGTCTGTGAGTGGATTGGCACATGTATTGTACAACAACATGGACTATGTGATTTGAATTATGAATGTTTCAACGTTTTTTCAATGTTTTTTTTTTCAATAGAAAATGTTGCAAAAATACAAGAATTGAAATCAACCCAATTTTCAAACATTACATACCTAGCTAGATAAATACACCACCATAATAGCACAGACATGATAACCCAGGAAACATTGCACCACATCATGACGACACTGTTTCTGGTGCCATCCAAAACAGTGTTGCCGGGTGCCAAATTTGCACCAGCAAAAATGGCGTCAAGCACCAAGAGCGCCATGCCGCCATTCGAAAAAATGGCGCCATAGAAAGGGTACCAAGTGCTAATGGCGCCATAGCGCTGACACTCTTTGGTGCCATCAGAGAGCGCCGCGCCATGGCTAGCATTGAAAAAATCTCTGGGAGATTTATATTTACAAAATCTCAGAAAATATTCAATTTTCTGAGACTTATATTTTTTTCACAATTTTCTAGAGAGATTTAATTAGGTATATTTTTTTGGAGAGATTTTCTGTGATTTTTAAAAATATCAGAAAATCTCGTAAATTCTGACATTTATATTTATTTATATTTTTTCCAGGTTTTTTTTGAGAGAGATGTAAATATAGTTTTTTCTTGAGAGATTTTCTGCGATTATATTTTATTATATTTTCTAAAAATTGTCGATATTTTCAATGCTAGCCATGGCGCCATTCCACCACTACGCAACAAATAGGCTGATTGAGGTGGCTCCATCAAAGCCATGATAAAGATTCTGTGTACCGTATTTCTCCGTGTAAACCGCCCCCCCCCCCCCGTGCACAACGCCCGGGGCGTTATACAGCTTTATAGCGCCCCCAGGGCGCTATACTTGGTTTCAAAAACGTTAGCCAAGTTGAAATACTCAACATGACAAATCAAGCTGAAGAGTAGTGAAACGTGCTCTTGGTTTGAACTGTTTGAATGTTGTGCCTTTCGGCAGGCATTGCTATTCCGCATTATGCACATTTTTCATTGAATTCACTGCATGCTGGGAGGGAACAGAAAATATGCAAATATTTGTGCAAAAATTTGTCTTGCATAACGCCCCCCTCAAAATGATTTAACGCCCGGACAGTTTACACTAGGGTGTCAAATTTCCGTTTCCGTTTTCCGTTTCCGCCTTTCTGCAGGAAAATTTTTTTACCTTTCCGTTTTCCGTTTTCCGGCAGCTGAACTTTTTTTACCTTTCCGTTTTCCGTTTTCCGGCAGCTGAAAATTTTATACCTTTCCGTTTTCTGTTTTCCAGCAGCTGAAAATTTTTCACGTTTCCGTTTTTCCAGCCCATTTTTCCGTTTTCCGGTTGAAAAATTTTTACCTTTCCGTTTCCATCTTTCCAGGCCATTTTTCCATTTTCTGGCTCGATTTTCAGTTTTCTGGCATTTTTCCATTATTTTTCCAATCTGTATTTATCTTTTTCCACTATGGTGTTTTTTCTACCAGGTTCTTATGTCATTCATAATTTTTATCTGTATCCAAATCTGTATCGGACATGCTCACAAAGACATGAAGGGAGAGACATGCTCACAAAACTCAGAGTCAAGATGTTTGCTGTGAATGGCTTAATTCTGCTTGGAAATCCCAACTACTTGGCCAGTCTGCGCAACATCACCACACAAACTGATTTGGCTGATTTGTCAACCTGCGACATCAAGTTACGACCACCCGCCTATCGATTTGGGAAGACTGCTGATTCTGCAAATGTTGCCGAATGGTCAAGCCCTCATGCAACACATCAAGGAATGTGCAGCAGAAGTCCAAGTTGATGGATGTTGGATAAAAGACCTGCTGTCAATGCAAGATGTGAAATTTGTTCATTTAGTTGAGTATACGCCTCTTATGTGCATAAGCCTTTCTGTTTTCCCATGCAAACATTGTTCAATTGGTTTTTGTAACTTCAGATACGTGAAACTTGTAAACTCTGTTGTATTTCTTACCTTTTTATGATTATCCGAGGTCATATCATCTGGTTACCCCCCGAGGAGTTGAGTAGTACTGTAGATGGGGTTATTACCAAACCCATGATTGTTATGTTTCAAGTGCACACCACCTGTGACCTTTGTGATGCATGTTCAGTTCAGCACTGTGCAATAAACTTGGTCTCCCAACTGTGTCTTGGGGTTGTGGGCCCCCGTGTCGACCCACATCTACTCCAACTTAATTGTTTTTGTAGTGTATTTTTGCTACCTTTTGATGATTTTTTGTTGGTTCAGTTAAGCTTGAACTACAAGTGAAGTGACTGGCATGATCCATAGTTGCAGAATGTATAGCTACCACAATCAAAGCCAAACAGGCAAACCTGCATGCAAATTTGTCCATTTCCAAACAAATTTCACTCTATTTTTGCTGTTTCCGTGAAAATTTTGCTTTCCGTTTTCCAGCATTTCATTTTTCCGTTTTCCAGCTGAAAAATTTGTTTTACCTTTCTGTTTTCCATTTTCCGCTGAGTGAAATTTTTTTACTTTTCCGTTTCCCGTTTTCCGGCAGAAATGTTTTTTTTACCTTTCCGTTTTCCGTTTTCCGTAAAGTGAAAAATTTTTTACCTTTCCGTTTTCTGTAAAAAAAATTTTTGACACCCTAGTTTACATGGAGAAATATGGTAATTGAACTTAACTGCTGCTTAACAAATATTCACCACTCAACACAATTTCTTTTTATCAAACAAACGAGAACACACTGAATGTCCGGTCGGGGCCGTTCTCACATCTATCGCCAGTGTAACCCTCACTGCATTCGCAACTAGCATCGCCTGCGTTAGCCTTCGCAGCGGCGCACGTGCCTCCGTTCTCGCAGATTATGGTGCAAACTACGTAAGCCGTTTCATCGCAACTTATGTCGTGCAAATGACGTAAATCTGGATTGTAGTTGGTATATTGGATAAAAAGAACTGCACAATCTTCATCTGGATCGTTTGGCTGGGGGTGGTCCCAAGCCCTGTAAAGAGTAAAGTAAAGTGTTTAATGAAAAGTCAAATGAAAAGTAGAGTGTCAATTGTGTATACTAATCTTATTTTTTGTATCCAAATCGTTTTTTGTATCCAAATCTTACAAACTGGATACAAAAACATAAGATTTGGATGCAAAAAATTAAGATTTGGATACAGAATTGACACTTACCGTATTTCCTCGAATTACCCCCTGGGGGTTTGTTTTTTCAGAGTGAAAATTTTGAGAGAAAAACGTGAAAAATGCAACAATAACCACCATTTATAAGTTTTTACAGCCTTATATAAGGATGTAGATGGTATAAACTATGTTCTAACGTAACACAGTAAGTGTTTTGAACATCTGTTATGCAATTCCCGGACCACAAATTCATAGTGCCCATTTTGACGGGGGTATTTCGAGGAAATACGGTAACTTGCCATTTTACTTGGCAGTCGACACTTTACTTATCATTTGACATTTGACTTTGCATTTGACTTTACATTTGACACTTTACTTTACACTTTACAGGGCTTGGGATTGCCACCTGTCCTTCCCACAACAGGTCTTCCGTAGCAATCGTCCCATCTACACCGAGCCAGCGCCATGTGCCTTCACTGGTGCCCTTCTCAGTGGCGCCGACCCAAAAAAACCTCCGACAATCGTCGCATGGTATGAGACTGTGCACATGATTGAGCACTTTCTCAGCGTCAACCCGATTGTACCTTAGTTGTTAAAACGTAGGTATTTACATTTACTCGATAATTACGGATACTCGAGTACTGTGTAAATACGTTTACGTTTCCCCCCGGTAAAAATACCGGTACGCACTTACTCGCGCACTTGAAAGTACACAAGTAGTGATGGAAAAAGCGCCAGACTTTTGGCGCCAAGCGCCAAAAGCGCCATGGCGCTTTTCTGACCCCCAGCGCCAAGCGCCAATGGCGCCAGAGCAAAATAGCGCCAAGCGCCAAAAGCGCCATGGCGCTTTTCTGAACCTCAGCGCCAAGCGCCAATGGCGCCAGAGGGTAATGGCGCCAAGCGCCAATAGCGCCAGCGCCAATAGCGCCAGTGCCAAAAAAGTTTTCTTGTACGTCGTTTGACGCACTGGCACCGCTTATGTCGTAGTAGTCGATTGAACTTCCGCCATTGAAGTTCAATCAACCACTACAATGTTTACATTGTTAAAATCCCCTCGAATTACCCCCATGGGGGTTTATTTTTTATTTATTCAAAGAGGGGATATTTTGAGGAAATACGGTATATGCATATATACATATGCAAACTAAACAGCGTTCGGATCAGGTCCGGCAGTCAGTTTCTGACCAGACTGCTGTTGCCATAACTCCCGCTGTGGGGGGAATTAAGAGATGAAATTTGGGTGGGACGTAGCCGACATTCCCCCCATACTATACTCCAACGCAGGGGTGACGGCGACCCCCCTAAGTGTGGGTCGCCGTATACGCGCAAAACAATTGACAGAATTTCGCTGTCCGCATCAAGTCCGGCACCCATTGGTTTTTCATCACTTCGGGTGCCATCACTCCAGAAACGCGGACACGAAATAGCTGAAATTTTGGGGGGTTATCGTCAACATCCTGTGGCACCATCGACTCACCAAAAGTGTCGCTCATTGCGTATTCCGCGCTGTTTTTTACAGATACAGAGTACGCATCAGGTCCAGGACCAACTTGCGTTTCACCGAGCCAAATTAACTTTAAATATATTTTTTATTAGACACTTGAAAAGTTGGTTTAGAAAGCCCTCTAGGGAAGGGTTTAAGGTATAAAATTGCATAAAAAACCTTACCCCAAAAATGCCCCACTAAGGAATTTTAATGGGGGTGAATGTGATGAAGTCACTTATGACATCATCACCATACAAATTTGTACTGTGATGATGTCATAGGTGATGTCAGAACCGTCACCCCCATTAAAATTCCTTAGTGGGGCATTTTTGGGGTAAAGTTTTTTACGCAGTTTTATACCTTAAACCCTTACCTAGAGGGCATCCTAAACCAACTTTTAAAGTGTCTAACAAAAAATATATTTTAAGTGAATTTTTAGGATGCAACTGTAGGGGCATTGCTAAAATATCGCTTAAAAGGTAACTTCACTGCATTGTACAGTATTGTATGGGTCTGTAGAATTGTAAAACTGCATTACATGATTGCATTGAGCATTTTTGAAAAAAATTATAGGGTGCTGGACCTGATGCAGACAGCACATTTAATAAAAACCCGTTATACCCGCGAGCAACACCTTTGGTGGGTCGCCGGCACCCGCCATTTAGTGTACAGTAAGGGGAGGGGTGTCGGCTATATCCCCCCAGTTTCAGCTTTGTCCTGTCCGCGTTTCTGGAGTGATGGCACCCGAGGTGATGAAAAACCAATGGGTGCCGGACTTGACGCGGACAGCGAAATTCTGTCAATTTTTTTGCGCGTATACGGCAACCCACAGTTAGGGGGGTCGCCGTCGCCCCTGCGTTGGAGTATAGTAGGGGGGGGGATGTCGGCTATGTCCCACCCAAATTTCATCTCTTAATTCACCCCACAGCGGGAGTTATAGCGCCAGCAGTCAGGTCAGAAACTGACTGCCGGACCTGATCCGAACGCTGTTTACTTTATATGTATCTGCGGTGGAAATTGGCAGCAAATAATACATCATGCACATTGCATACATGATGTACATTATTAAAAACGGGTGGTATGTCGAGAGGGTTAATTCAAGGGAGGGATAATTCGAGGAAATAAATACGGTACACCGTATTTCCTTGAAATACCCCCCCGGGGGGTGATTGTTTCATAGTGGTCCCGAGAGAGGGGGGGTTAAAACGAGGGGGGTATTACGAAGGGGGGGGGTCATTATTTCACAAGAAAATTTTTGAAAACCAAGTACGAAATTGTCGTCTGAAACGTACGCAGACGTCGAAAAATGCAACAAAAACTGCCATTTATAAGGTTATGTAGACAGAACACAAACTACAGTTATTGTCATGTACGTTCCCTTTACACTCAATTTGGGGGGGGTATTTCGAGGGGGGGTGATTGTTTCATAGTGGTCCCAAGAGGAGGGGGCGTCAAACGAGGGGGGGTATTTCGAGGGGGGGGGGGGTATTTCGAGGGGGGGGGGGTATTTCGAGGAAATACGGTATACATTTGACCCCAAATATTACCTCATCAATATTTGATAAATA
>OZ038451.1:29608071-29635071 GCA_964036195.1 Sphaerolaimus hirsutus | reverse complement strand
TACTTTCAAGTGCGCGAGTAAGTGCGTATTTTTCCCGGGGGGAAACGTAAACGTATTTACACAGTACTCGAGTATCCGTAATTATCGAGTAAATGTAAATACCTACGTTTTAACAACTAAGGTACAATCGGGTTGACGCTGAGAAAGTGCTCAATCATGTGCACAGTCTCATACCATGCCACAATTGTCGGAGGTTCATTTGGGTCGGCGCCACTGAGAAGGGTGGCACATGGCGCTGGCTCGGTGTAGATGGGACGATTGATACGGAAGACCCGCTGTGGGAAGGGCAGGTGGCAATCCCAAGCCCTGTAAAGTGTAAAGTAAAGTGTCAAATGTAAAGTCAAATGCAAAGTCAAATGTCAAATGATAAGTAAAGTGTTGACTGCCAAGTGAAATGGCAAGTTACCGTATTTCCTCGAAATACCCCCGTCAAAATGGGCACTATGAATTTGTGGTCCGGGAATTGCATAACAGATGTTCAAAACACTTACTGTGTTACGTTAGAACATAGTTTATACCATCTACATCCTTATATAAGGCTGTAAAAACTTATAAATGGTGGTTATTGTTGCATTTTTCACGTTTTTCTCTCAAAATTTTCACTCTGAAAAAACAAACCCCCAGGGGGTAATTCAAGGAAATACAGTAAGTGTCAATTCTGTATCCAAATCTTAATTTTTTGCATCCAAATCTTATGTTTTTGTATCCATTTTGTAAGATTTGGATACAAACAACGATTTGGATACAAAAAATAACATTAGTATACACAATTGACACTTTACTTTTCATTTGACTTTACATTAAACACTTTACTTTACTCTTTACAGGGCTTGGGACCACCCCCAGCCAAACGATCCAGATGAAGATTGTGCAGTTCTTTATATCCAATATACCAACCACAATCCAGCTTTACATCATTTGCACGACATAAGTTGCGATGAAACGGCTTACGTAGTTTGCACCATAATCTGCGAGAACGGAGGCAGGTGCGCCGCTGCGAAGGCTAACGCAGACGATGCTAGTTGCGAATGCAGTGAGGGTTACACCGGCGATAGATGTGAGAACGGCCCCGACCGGACATTCAGTGTGTTCTCATTTGTTTGAGAAAAAGAAATTGTATTGAGTTGTGAATATTTGTTAAGCAGCAGTTCGGTTCAATTACCGTATTTCTCCATGTAAACTAGGGTGTCAAAAATTTTTTTTACAGAAAACGGAAAGGTAAAAAAAAAATTTCTGCCGGAAAACAGGAAATGGAAAAATAAAAAAATTTCACTCAGCGGAAAACGGAAAACGGAAAGGTAAAAGAAATTTTTCAGCTGGAAAACGGAAAAATGAAATGCTGGAAAACGGAAAGCATAATTTTCATGGAAACAGCAAAAATAGAGTGAAATTTGTTTGGAAATGGACAAATTTGCATGCAGGTTTGCCTGTTTGGCTTTGATTGTCGTAGCTATACATTCTGCAACTATGGATCATGCCAGTAACTTCACTTGTAGTTCAAGCTTAACTGAACCAACAAAAAATCATCAAAAGGTA
Source organism: Sphaerolaimus hirsutus (assembly GCA_964036195.1). Taxonomy (NCBI): domain Eukaryota; kingdom Metazoa; phylum Nematoda; class Chromadorea; order Monhysterida; family Sphaerolaimidae; genus Sphaerolaimus; species Sphaerolaimus hirsutus. The sequence continues at coordinate 29,633,535 of OZ038451.1, read as the reverse complement.
GCAAAAATACACTACAACAACAATTAAGTTGGAGTAGATGTGGGTCGACACGGGGGCCCACAACCCCAAGACACAGTTGGGAGAGCAAGTTTATTGCACAGTGCTGAACTGAACATGCATCACAAAGGTCACAGGTGGTGTGCACTTGAAACATAACAATCATGGGTTTGGTAATAACCCCATCTACACTACTACTCAATCCTCGGGGGGTAACCGGATGATATGACCTCGGATAATCATAAAAAGGTAAGAGATACAACAGAGTTTACAAGTTTCACATATCTGAAGTTACAAAAACCAATTGAACAATGTTTGCATGGGAAAACAGAAAGGCTTATACACATAAGAGGCGTATACTCAACTAAATGAACAAATTTCACAGCAGGTCTTTTATCCAACATCCATCGACTTGGACTTCTGCTGCACTTTCCTTGATGTGTTGCATGAGGGCTTGACCATTCGGCAACATTTGCAGATTCAGCAGTCTTCCCAAATCGATAGGCGGGTGGTCGTAACTTGATGTCGCAGGTTGACAAATCAGCCAAATCAGTTTGTGTGGTGATGTTGCGCAGACTGGCCAAGTAGTTGGGATTTCCAAGCAGAATCGAGCCATTCACAGCAAACATCTTGACTCTGAGTTTTGTGAGCATGTCTCTCCCTTCATGTCTTTGTGAGCATGTCAGATACAGATTTGGATACAGATAAAAATTATGTATGACATAAGAACCTGGTAGAAAAAACACCATAGTGGAAAAAGATAAATACAGATTGGAAAAATAATGGAAAAATGCCAGAAAACTGAAAATCTAGCCAGAAAATGGAAAAATGGCCTGGAAAAATGGAAACGGAAAGGTAAAAATTTTTCAACCGGAAAACGGAAAAATGGGCTGGAAAAACGGAAACGTGAAAAATTTTCAGCTGCCGGAAAACAGAAAACGGAAAGGTAAAAAATTTTCAGCTGCGGGAAAACGGAAAACGGAAAGGTACAAAAAGTTCAGCTGCCGGAAAACGGAGAACAGAAAGGTAAAAAAATTTTCCTGCGGAAAGGTTGGAAACGGAAAACGGAAACGGAAAACGGAAACGGAAAACGGAAACGGAAATTTGACACCATGGTGTAAACTGTCCGGGCGTTAAATCATTTTGAGGGGGGCGTTATGCAAGACAAATTTTTGCACAAATATTTGCATATTTTCTGTTCCCTCCCAGCATGCAGTGAATTCAATGAAAAATGTGCATAATGCGGAATAGCAATGCCTGCCGAAAGGCACAACATTCAAACAGTTCAAACCAAGTGCACGTTTCACTACTCTTCAGCTTGATTTGTCATGTTGAGTATTTCAACTTGGCTAACGTTTTTGAAACCAAGTATAGCGCCCCGGGGGCACTATAAAGCTGTATAACGCCCTGGGCGTTGTGCACGGGGGGGGGGCGGTTTACACGGAGAAACACGGTACACAGAATCTTTATCATGGCTTTGATGGAGCCACCTCAATCAGCCTATTTGTTGCGTAGTGGTGGAATGGCGCCATGGCTAGCATTGAAAATATCGACAATTTTTAGAAAATATAATAAAATATAATCGCAGAAAATCTCTCAAGAAAAAACTATATTTACATCTCTCTCAAAAAAAAACCTGGAAAAAAATATAAATAAATATAAATGTCAGAATTTACGAGATTTTCTGATATTTTTAAAAATCGCAGAAAATCTCTCCAAAAAAATATAATTAAATCTCTCTAGAAAATTGTGAAAAAAATATAAGTCTCAGAAAATCGAATATTTTCTGAGATTTTGTAAATATAAATCTCCCAGAGATTTTTTCAATGCTAGCCATGGCGCGGCGCTCTCTGATGGCACCAAAGAGTGTCAGCGCTATGGCGCCATTGGCCCTTGGTACCCTTTCTATGGCGCCATTTTTTCGAATGGCGCCATGGCGCTCTTGGTGCTTGACGCCATTTTTGCTGGTGCAAATTTGGCACCCGGCAACACTGTTTTGGATGGCACCAGAAACAGTGTCGTCATGATGTGGTGCAATGTTTCCTGGGTTATCATGTCTGTGCTATTATGGTGGTGTATTTTTCTAGCTAGGTATGTAATGTTTGAAAATTGGGTTGATTTCAATTCTTGTATTTTTGCAACATTTTCTATTGAAAAAAAAACATTGAAAAAACGTTGAAACATTCATAATTCAAATCACATAGTCCATGTTGTTGTACAATACATGTGCCAATCCACTCACAGACAAGGAGTATGATAAATGGTATCCCTCTCAGTGGTCAGATGGTCATGCTTGCTTGATGTTCAAGCATGAATATCTGTTCTGGCAGGATGCAAGAAAAACCTGCTTGACTTGGGAAGGTTCCGAGTTAATCTCGTATGGGACTGCACAGGATGAAAAGCTTGCTATAGGTATGTGATTGAGGCGTCTACTTCTAGAAGTCCACAAGTCCACAAAATGCGATTTTGAGTAAATCACATTTTAAGCTTCCGATCCAATTCCAGGTTCATCCTGCATGTCCAATCTGGCTCTCTCGCGCCTAGCATTAGATTCCAAATGTTGACAATAAAGTATCAAATTTGCAGCCCCTGATCTCAATGTATATGTGAAAAATAACCAAATGGGGTTGGTGTATGAATTGCCACAAGAAAGCTTGACACAGGACACTTTGACACGGCCATTTTGACACCAGAGACAACTTGACACGGGGGTTGACTGGACACATCTCCAGAAAGACACACAAAAAATCAGTCACATATGCCAACTCATCACAAAACGAATACCACTTCTGCTCACACATGCATGCATTTACACTGCTGAATAAGAGTAGTTTCCCCGCTTCTGGTGCAGTGTCCATTTCGCAGCTTGGGTTAAGATTTTACATCTGCAGTGCAGAAATTATATGGGGGACTGTGGCGGCATGCATCAAAAGTGGAATCAAAAGATATAGGTAAGTGAGAGCAAACGATACTAGTCATGAAAATTAGTACATCTGTCAGTAAATAAAAAAATCTGTCACTCAAAATATCAAGTGTTGTTGTTGTCAAAATATCAATTCAATAGATTGTTGAATATCTGCTGCCTGCCAACCATGTGTGTGGAAAAAATTTGTGGGCTAGCACCAATGAACTGTTTTACACACTGTCGTATTAAATGAAACATCCTTTTTGCGGCATCTGTTCCTAACATCTCAATCCTTATCTTAAAATATAAAAATTTAATTTTGTATAATCTGTTAATTCCTGTTTTCTAAATATACACACACGCCGCAAGCCAGTGCACTCAAAATCACACCAGAAGTTTCATGTGCATACCTATTCACTTAAATCCTCAACGACCGTTGCTGCCACTGTTATAATCCCGCCAAATTATCCTGCCAGAAATTTCTTTGTACGACACGATTAATTGGGTCAAAAAATGTCTGTTACATCATAGGGTGTGCCGCGAATGTATTTATGTTACATATGTTATAACTTATGTTTGTTTGTATTTGATCAGTTATTTTCCATTTTTTGCAGTTTTAAGTGTAATAAAAATGAAATGATGATAAAATTGCTTTTAACAGAATATGCAATGCATCATAAAAGTAAAGTCTTGTGTGACAAGATGGTCAAGTTACAAATTATGTCTGTGTCAAAATGGCCATGTGTCAATGTGGTCTTCTGTCAAAGTGGGTCCTGTGACAATTAATCTGTGGCAACATATGCAGTGTCAAAATGACCTGTGTCAAAATGTCCAGATGCAGAAAAATGGGGGGTCCATAAAATTTGATTTGGGCAGAGCAAAACTGTTTTGGGGAGGGAAATGGACTTGTCAACTTCTTGCACTAACAAACATTTTTGTTCCTGGCCTGGATGATTCTCCCTTATGGGCAATTTATGGACTTGTCAACTTTTAGAAGTAGCTGTCCATGACAGACATATCACATTTCTTGCTATTTTTCCCATAAAAAAAGGATGAAGGGGACGGACTTGTCGACTTCTTGCTCTAAACTAAGTGGACTTGTCAATTTTTTTGCATTGTTCACAAAAAATGTCAACATTGGCACTATGCCATATGGGCATGTGAGGTAAAAAAATCAATGGAAAATTTTGAAAAATGTGCGGGAGTAGCCCCAGATGACGTTTCCAGTCCTAACGCACAATTTTCATATTTTGGACTTGTCAACTTTTAGAAGTAGACGCCTCAATTACTGACTGTAACTGCTGGATAATTGTTGATTAGGTTATAACTATCATATTTTTAAAAATCTTCAAGTGACATGTTACAGAGCCCACAATTTCTAATGTCCTATCTCAGGTATGGCTGAAGAAATTGGTGCAACAAAACACTGGTGGCTTGGTTTATATACTAGTGTTGAAACGGACACCTGGAAGTGGTCAGACAACAGATCTGTCACCTATACTAATTGGAATACAGGTGTTATATGAACTAAAATATTGAATATTAAGTAGTGATATATTGAATCGTTAACAGAAGGTGTTTTGTCTTTTTGCAGTGTGGGGACAGCCAACTCTTTACGTTGTACGTGATACTGTTGCTGTTCAGGGATTTGATCACTCATTGGAATGGACCACTAAGAGCAAGGGCCACAAGGCACCACCACTTTGTATGATACTTTGTCACAATGGTGGCCAGTGTGTACAAAGGGACTCCCAAAGCAATGCTGCTTGCAACTGTCATGGCTATACTGGGCCAAGGTGTCAAGTTGACATTGACGAATGTGTTGACCACCCCTGTCTCAATAATGGATCATGTATTGTCAGTTTGCATTATTTATTAAAGACCCAAATTGTTTCCAAACATCTTCATCTGTTTACTAGAATCTTCATGGCACATTCAAGTGTTATTGTCCAACACCATTTGGTGGGCAAGTGTGCGGCATTGATACAGTTGATGATTGTGGGTCTAATCCATGTGCAGACTACAGTTTGTTTCTCCAGAATGAGTTGATTTTCAGATGGCTATAGAGCCCTTCAGGCACCATGTACAAGTTACCGTATTACCTCTAGTGTAATGTATACCTCTAATATAAGGTACCCTCTAATATAAGGTATACCGGCCTTTTGGTCTTTTTGAATGTGACGAAATAAATATAAGGCATACCTATAATACGTATAAGGTATACCTCTAATATAAGGCATATCTGGCTGCATGCCAAAGGTATAAAATCATAAAAACCATTGCCAAACATGGCAGAAAACGATGAAAATCGTGCCGAAGGGCACTCAGACTGTCAGACAACTCTATGTCAATTTGTATTAGGCCTGTTCACCATTTCATTACATTCCAGTTCGATAAAATGAATTGTGTTGTTTTTCATATTTGGCAATATGTATGAAAAATCTGACGAAACAATATAAGGTATACCTCTAATATAAGGTACCCTCTGATATAAGGTACACCAAAATGCCGGGAAAAACTGACGAAATTAATATAAAGTATACCTTATATTAGAGGTAATATGGTATTAACATGTATTTACATGTAGTGCATCATGAACACACTGGGTTAAGTATACTTGATGAACAGTATGTATACTTTACAGCTACCATTTTTATTTGGCAAATAGTCAACATATTTTGGCAAATAGGCAATGACAGTTGGCACAAGTGTTTGTAAGACATTTTATTGTATATTTTGTAAATATATGCACTCATAACTAGGGTGAGGAATTTCAAAAATTTTGGGTTTGGGTATCGGGTCCAAAAAAAGTCGGGTCAGGTATCATGCATCGGTTCCAAAAAATTTGTGGGTATTGGGTTCGGGTTCGGGTATTGAGTTCACATATCAGGACATGTTTTCAGGTCAAAATGACTGGTATGGGGTAATAGAATTGTCAGGTATTTGGTAATGGAATTGTTGGGTATTGGGTAATAAAATCATCTGGTATTGGATTGAACATCAAAAATACAGCATGGCATAGTGTATCTATCACAAGGTGCATAACTAAGTGCAAACACAGCAGTTTTTTCAAAAAAATCATCTTGCTCAAGAAAAAAGCATGACCATTGAATTGTGATATAAAACATAGGTAGCTCCATTTGTTGTGGGATGCAATCACACGATGGTGGCTAAGGCCTAAGATAGTGACACACATATCTTTGGTGGATTCAGATTGGCCCAGTGTTACCTCAATATGCCTGGGTAATAACTGCTGAAGCCAATGCACTGTGAACCTAAAATAAATATATTTTAATGATTCTTAGTAATCTTTTCTAGTTGTAGCAATTGAGCTTAATTGTTCTGTTATTTTGGAGAGTGAGTTATGGTTGCACCTCTTGGGGCATACTGTCATGCGATCCTAGTAGAAAACAAGCCAGGGTTGTAACATGATGAGCAACCATAATGCACAAAAAGATTCTCTGGTGCGCAGTATGCACCAGAGAATTACCGTATTTCTCTAGGGTTATAACACTCTGGTGTTATACAAGATTGGAACAATTTTCAGCAATCTTTTACTATAACAAATAAGCAAACTTGTATAACACCCGGGTGTTAGGTCAAGGGTGTGTTATACATGGACATGGACATTTCTCGGACTCGGACTCGGATGGACATGGACATTTCTTCAGTGCGCAATCAAAATTTAACCATCCAAAAATACAAAATATCGAGTCTAAAATATCCCATGTGCTTTCAGTTTCTACAGATTCCCCTGCATTTTTTTATGCTTCACAGCGCGCAGCTAATTTAAAGGAAAAATGTGTGTGCCACGGAATTACAGTGAGTGGCACCATGCACATAATTTACATTCATTCAATTCAAGTGTATGTTTTTTGAAACCTAGTATAGCACCCCCGGGGTGCTATAAAACTGTGTAACACCCCGAGTGTTATGCACGGGGGGTGCTATAAACAGAGAAATATGGTACATAGTTGACAAACATGAACTATATACACTTGTAGGCCATGATACAAGCCCTACAAGGGCACCTACAAATGTATGTTTAACATAGCCATGAAGGTTGCTGCCTCATCACAAGTTTTTAAGTTTCTCCCAAATATATTGGAAGGGTTGCCAGGGAGAGCATAGGTTAATGTAAAAAAGCAGGAAAACATTTGATGAGATAGCTGCACTTCATGTTCAATTCAAAGAAAAACTGAGTTTTCATTTTCCAATAATGAATTATGAGCCCATGGTAAATTGAACCTATTTCCATTCATCAGTTGTCCAGTTCCATCCATTTTGATACAATTCAGTGTTATGATCTGTCACACATGTCTCATGTGCATGCAGGTACCTGTGTGGATCACATCAATAATTACCAATGCATCTGCCCAAGTGGTCTGGCAGAAGGCAAAAATTGTGAAAATTGGCTGACCCCATGCCATCCACATGATACTTCAGCCACAAGAACTGGAAGATTTTTTGCCAACTCACTTTACAATGTTTCAAGTATTATCATTGTATTTGTGTGTGCTATACTGCTAGTCATTTATTTTATCATTGGTGATTTTGGCATTGCCAGGACGTACCATATGTTGCAAGAGCTATCTTTACTCTTTTCTAATATCATATTGTTTTTTGGCAGGGAGAGGACACTGGGGGGTTTCAATGCTTTCTGTGACCCCTTTGATGTGGATGCTGGCGTACCAAAGCTGAGCCTCACCATCTGTGCATGGTCAGCATTGGCTGTGCAGTATTTTTTCTCTGCACTCTTTCTTTCATTATTTATTGAAGCACTGCACAATTATGCCATCATCACTTTTGTTTTTGTCCAAGACACATTCAAACCATTGAAAATAATTCCAATAGTTATTTTTCTACCACTTATTTTTGCAGCATTTAGTGCACTGCTGTGGTTTGTAGAGTATGCCAGCGAGTTCTCCTGCTGGGTAAACTATGGCTCCAAACCAGTGAGTCTGTGTCAGGTGGCACCAAATGTGATCTTTGCAATGACAGCTGTGATCCTGTGTGAGGCTGCCCCCATGACCTGGATTCACCCGTGCATCAGACAAGTTGCCATGGAACACAGGCCTGCATTCATGGGAAACATTGAAGCATCAGCTAAAGTGAATGCATTTGGGTGCCTTGTGGTCACAGTGCTCAGTTGTGCCAGTTTCCTGTGTGGATCCATTGGGGTGTACTCTACAAGTGCAACGATTGTCACCATTGGGGCAGTGTTGAACATTGCAAACGCTGTTGCAGTGGCTGTTTTTCACACAGCTGGAAACCACAGGGCAAGGGCAATTATTCAAAAAGCATGCTACTGTTGCTGGAGCAAAAATTCCAAACAGGGTTAAGAATTCACTAAAACATTATAAAATGTTCCACTGTGTTTGGTAATTGTGAAGTGAGTAAAATCAGGGAGGTACCCAAGAGTTTTCAGCAGAGAAGGAGCAAATTGTATGTGAAGTCTAGTGAATAGGGCATGGCGGCTGTGCCCCCTGTTTAAAATGAGTCATGGTTACATAGCAACAGTTGATAAAAAGATTCCTAACACATGTAGAATTTTACTTGTAGTTTCATCACATTGTTTGTCACTTTGTGTAGTGTTGTTGTTTGTTGCGTTGTGTACCTGCTTCATTGTTAGAAAAACATGTTGAAATGTTGTTTCCAAAAATGTCTATTTGCCTTTTTATGTTTACAAGAGTGGATTTTTATTAGGTCTTACACCACAACTTTTTAAATGGGAAAGATTATTTCAGATAATATTTATTTTTTAAGCTACAGTATTTCCTCAAAATACCCCCCCATCTCTAAATACCCCCCCCCGTCAAAATGGCCACTATGAATTTATTAGCCCCCCCCCCCACCCCTCGAAATACCCCCTCCCCCAAATTGAGTGTACAGACAATGTACATACAACCTGCGGTTTGTGATTCAGGCAATGCAAAACACATGTAAAAAACAATGAATTGTTATGTTAGAACAGTGTTATACTCGGCGTACGTGATAGTCTGCCCTCGCACTGATTTATATCTCGTGTTGGAAGCGTGCCAATGATTATTTAATCATGCGATTTCCGTAAAAATATGAAAAAAATTCATCGATGTGAATATGATAATGAATAACATTATAACAACAATCAATTTTGTCATCTTTTTATGAAACTCGGAGGCGTCAACCATCGTTGGCACACTTCCAGCGGGAACCACGCGTGCACGGTGTAAAGTAACCGGAGTATACATGCTTATATACGTCAATAGACTCTTATATATGGCAGTTATTGTTGCACTTTTCTACGTCTGCGTACGTTTCAGACAACAATTTAGTACTGGAATATTAAAAAAATTCTGGCAAAAAAATTAGCCCCCCTGACATACCCCCCCCCCCCCCTCATTTGATTGCCCCTCAAAATTCTCACTCTAAAACAATCACCCCTGGGGTGTATTTTGAGGAAATATGGTATTTTGATTGTTCGCACAATAACAGTTACTGCACTGTTTGGTGTTGGTCCATAATGGTGTTGGTGTATAATATAATATTGTGGCCACACAGACTAGTAATCATGGTTCCAAAATGAAAACTGGTTCCCATCCCAATTCAAATCATCCTGGGGAGCCGACAAATGACGTTCAAATCCAAAAGTGTTGAATCATGTTGTTAATAAAGTTACAGTGTGAAAAAAATACTGCGGTATGCGCATCGCAATGTACAAAGCTGGTATGAAATATATGTGTAGATTTATGCATAGTGTTACTTGTCAGCAAGCTTTGAATTGTGATAAGAACCAGTTTTCATTTTGGAACCATGAAAACTTATCTGTGTGGCGCCATTGATGTGAGTGTGTGGTGAGGGATATACTAAAGAAAGCTTTTTGGTGAGGCTTCAGTCAGGGTATATAGAGACCAACCCCAAAAATATTTGCTCTATATATTTACATGCATTACTTTTTTGGTGATTTGGTCAATCAATCGATAGTCAGGTGATTTGATAGGAACTGATGTTTGCAGAGAAAATTGGGTATTTTTTGGTTTGCATGGCACAATAATACTGTCACTCCCACGCCCATATAGGTAGTGCTGATCACAAATCCCGTCTAGCCACAGTCCATACACCACACCCATTACCAGTGTTTTTGTGCATATGCTCCAAAATTACTGATTTGTTATTTGAAATGCAATATTTTGAAATTCAATGTTTTGTAAAGTGTTGTGTATCGTTGCATCTAGGGTTGGCAAGCGATTTTTTAAATCAGATTTACAGAAAAATTGCAACACCCGTACCGATTTTTTTTTTATCGCTTGCAAAATTTTTTTGGTAAAATGCACTAGGTAAAATGCAAAAACTTTGCGCGCAAGTGCGCAGTTTCATGCATGGAATCCATCAGTTGCTTTTTCATAGCTTTCACAAACAAGTTGTACCCATTTCTGTGTGCTTTTACACATGTAAGGCACATTGTGAATCATTTCCAGAAGTATTCATAGTTTTGCTATGTGTTGTCACATCAAAGATTTTTGCAGATGCATCCATGTTCACTTCCAATATGATGTAAATTTTTGTTTTGAGCAAGAGCATGCAATTTCTGCAAACAAAATTGCAAATGGTTGATGAAATGTGATTCACATTGCAAATATAACAATTTAATCACTTTTGAACTTATAAATAACAGACTCTCAAGCTTTTCCAAATCTCAACAGTACTTATATTACCACAAAAAGCATAAGTGTGCACTGCCAATCAATTTATATGGTATTTATTACCCTCAGAGGCGATTTTAGAGAGAAATGGGACTAATTTTGACCCCAGCGATCTTTATTCAAAAAATTGATTTTTTTTAAATTAAGGTCCTTAAAAAAATCGATTTTTTTTCCAACCCTAGTCGCATTGCATCTTTCAATTTGTACATTTGTGTCATTTGTCAGTTTTTGTCCATGTAACTGCTTATAATGAAATAGTGATGATAATGGTGCCATACAGGCTACGTTTAATGGTTCCAATTTGAATACTCGACCAAAATCTCATCGGTCTACTTTAACGATGGCAAACAGTTGAAAGAAAAGTATTTAAATTTTTAAGTGTTTTTTCTGAAATGAATTTTCGAATTTTCGAATTTTTCTTCAAAATTATTTTCGAATTTCGAATTTAATTTTCGAATTTCGAATTTTCGAATCTTTTTTGGCAATTTTCAAATTTTTTTGGCTAGTTTTCGAATTTTTTCAAATAATTTTCGAATCTTTTTTGAAAAATATTGAATCTTAAGCTTTAAACACAAAATTTGGACTGTCTTCATGTTCTGCTCAGTTGTTATGACCTTATTTTAACCATAAATTAGCATTAAAAATGGTGGAATGAGTTATGCAAACCAGTGTGCTGCTTCTTCATTTAATTCACACATTGATATTTACATTTAATTCACCAACAGAGCGAAGGCAATAAAAACAACAATTGAAAAATTGGCGTCAAATAATATATCAGCATAAAATACAAAATTGGCTTTAAATACCGTATTTTTTTTTCAGAGTGGAAACTGGGGGGGGGTTTAAACGAGGGTTGGTATTTCGAGGGGGGTGTATTATTTTGCCAGAAATTTTTGCGAAATCCCAGTACTAAATTGTTGTTTGTAGGTAACACAGATGTCAAAAAATGTAACAAAAACTGCCTTCTATAAGACTCTATATACTTATATAAGTACGTAGATGGTACAAACCCCTGTTCTACACAACACAGTCATTGTTTTTAACGTGTGTTCTGTGTTTCCCAGATCACAAACTGCATTACGTTTTCTATACACCAAATTGGGGGGGGGTGGTATTTTGAGGGGGGTTTATAAATTAATAGTGTAAATTTTGAGGTGGGTATTTCAAGGGGGGATATTTTGAGGAAATACAGTATAAAAAACAGATGTGTCGAAGTCCGCCTCTGCCGCCGTGGATGACATTTCAACGTTTTTTTTGTTATGTTTCGCTTTTCCATACGCGCCGCGTATCAATTGTTGATTTATTTAGCACGTTGAACAACACAGTGTGTTTTGTTGCTTTAAAAATTCGAAAACTATTTTTGAATTTTCGAATTTTCGAATTTTCGAATTTTTTGAAAAATAAAATCGATTTTTAAGTGTTTTTTCTAGGGGCGAAATAAAAATTCGAAAATTCCGAAAAAATTCGAAAATTCGAAAATGTTTTCGAATTTTCGAATCTTTTTTTGCCATCGTTAGTCTACTTAAACAGTAGTTCACAGAGTGATTGTTTCTGTAAGCTAATAATTGAGGCGTCTACTTCTAAAAGTCAACAAGTCCAAAATATGAAAATTTCGAGTGAGGCCCGGAAACGTGATCTGGGGCTACTCCCGCACATTTTTAATCATTTTCCATAACTTTTTTGACCTCACATGCACATATGGCAAAGTGCCAAATTTGACATTATTTGGGAAAAATGGTAAAATTTCGGGCAAGAAGTCGACAAGTCCACTGTGTTTAGAGCAAGAAGTCGACAAGTCCACCTTCTTTGTCCTTTTTTATGGGAAAAAATAGCAAATGTGATATTTATTTACTTTTATTTTAACCTATATGAAAGCAACGGTTTCATCCCTACCCAAAGACCGCTGCATACCCTGACCCAGGACTCATCAGTTTGGAGGTCTCTAGGTGCTTTTTACTCAACAGATCCAGTAAATACACAAAAAGTTACAGAACAACTCAAAACCCACCTGTCCGCCTCTGCCTCTGTTCCCACAGAACTTCCAGGAAAACTTGCACGTCATTCACTGCACTGCATGCACTTCGGTCAACTCTTGTTATCCAAGTATACAACAGTTCAACAACAATGATAAAAACAAGGTAGGTACTCGGCAGACACGATACTCTACAAACAGATAGGAGTTATGTCTTCGGCTGGCAAACGGCCAGCCGAGAACTTATGGAAGGCGTGATGAAGACGAAGTGATGGCGAGAGATGATGACGGCGACGAAAGTGATCACGTCATGATGGAGCGTTTCCTCCGGAAAAATGTACGGCGTAATGTCATCTGAGCAGGGTTGGCAAAATCTCAGAAAAAAATAAAAATAAAATAAAAATAAAATGGAATATTCAAGAATAAAATAAAATAAAATAAAATGGAAAATTTAAGAATAAAAATAAAAATTGTATAAAAATTCGAATTTTTGTAAAATTTTTGTAAAATTGTATAAAAATGTGTATTTTTGTAAAATTGTATAAAAATTCATTTTTTTTTGTAAAATTTTATCTCGTTGCTTGAGTTTCTACCTGTTTATTCATGGATATGAGAGCAGTCCCAAGTGTAAAGTGTCAAATGTCATGTAAAATGTCATGCAAAGTGTCAATTGTCATGACAAATGTAAGGTAAAGTGTAAATTGTCATGACATGTAAAAAATAAAGTATCAATTGTCAAGCAAATTGTGTCCAAATCTTATGTTTGATATCTAAATCTTATGTTTTGTATCCAAATTATGTTGTTGTTGAATCCAAATCTTATGTGAACATTTGGATACAAAAACATAAGATTTGGATACAATACATACTATGGATACAAAAACACAAGATTTGGATACACAATTTACACTTTGCATGACATTTGACATGACACTTGACATTTTGCATGACAATTGACACTTTACTTTACATTTGTCATGACAATTGACAAATTGCATCACATTTTATAAATGTGCCCAGCACACTCCACTAGTCCTTCTACTGAAAATGCAAACCATTCTTATCAATAATTGTAACTTTACACTTGCAGCTAGCTAACAATACATACTGCATGCAACTTTTGAAAAGTAAGGGAAAAATTTGTCACAGGTTTTTCATGTATAGGTCTAATTATAACATTTTTCTGGCCTTGCATGCATGATTCTGATTTTTTGTAAAATTTTTGTACAAATTTTGTAAAATTTTTGTAAAATGTGTCATTTTATTTTATTAATGACTTTTGGGAATAAAATAAAATAAAATAAAATGAAACAAGAATAAAATTAAAATAAAATAAAATTTTTATACAATTTTTATACAATTTTACTAAAATGAATTTTTATAAAACCAACCCTGCATCTGAGTATATTTATCCATGCTAAAACTCATGTTATTTCGTGGTACAGTCAAAACGTAGTGAGATCGATTTTTTCTGTCCGTTTCCATTTTACATTTGCTGCATCTCAGAAGGGATGTATTAAAGAGGTAGGAGTTATTCAAAGTGGGAGTCATTTTTTCTTCACCTGGCCAGCAAGCGGTGTTATTCAAGGGGGTGGTCTCATTCACGGTTATACGGTATTACGGTATTACCTATTACCAATAGCAATAGCAACCAATACCAATACCAATACCAATAGCAAATACCTACCGTATTACCTCGAAATACTCCCATTATTATTTCGCCAGCAAATTTTCAGGGGGGTTAATTCGAGGGGGGCTTATTCGAGGGGGGATCTATTATTTCGCACAAAATTTTGTGAAATTCCACGTACTGAGACCTAGTAAACTCAGACAATTACATAGACATGTATTTGAGGCGTCTAATTCTAAAAGTCCACCAAATGCAATTTTGAGTAAATCGCATTTTAAGTTTCAGACCCAATTCCAGGCCCGTGCAGCGTGTCCAATTTGGCTCTCTCATGTTTTCCATCAAGTTCCATATGTTCACAATAAAGTATCAAATTTTCAGCCTATTATCTCAACCTATAATTGAGAAATAGGGTGTCCATAAAATTCCATTCGGTCGGGCAAAACTGTTTCAGGGGGGGAATTGGACTTGTCGACGTCTTGCACGTAGAACATTTTGTTCCCGGGGAAGCGGAGGCTGCCTTATGGGAAAATTATGGACTTGTCGCCTTTTAGAAATCGGTGTCCACAGTAAACTTATCACATTTCTTGCGTTTTTTTTCCATAAAAAAGGATGCGGAGGATAGACTTGTTGACTTTTAGCCCAAAACTGAGTGGACTTGTCGACCTCTTGCCCAAATTTTTTGAATTTTTCCCCAAAAATGTCAAATTTGGCACTATGCCATATGGGCATGTGAGGTCATAAAGTTTATGGAAAATGATGGAAAATGTGCAGACGTAGCCCCAGATGACGTTTCAGGGCCTAACTCGAAATTTGGATTGGATGCCTCATTTATAGACGTATATAACTGTACGGTAGCTGGTCACTGCATTTAAATAAGCTAATTTCCAGCGCCGGGTAGACCAAATGAGTGACAACATCCCCCCCCCTCTGACAGCATCGTCGATGGCGTGTCACAGCTAGTGATGTAAAAGCGCCATGGCGCTGGCGCCTGGCGCTAGCGCCAAAGCAAAAGCGCCATGGCGCTTTTGGCGCTTGGCGCCTTTTTGCTGTGGCGCCATTGGCGCTTGGCGCTGTGCTACGGAAAAGCGCCATGGCGCTTGGCGCTATGATGCCGTGGCGCCATTGGCGCTTGGCGCTAGCGTTTTAAAAAGCGCCAAAAAAGCGCCAAGTGGTTCAAAAAAATATATCATTATTTTATGTAAAAAGACCTTGTGTGCATAATTTACATGAGTAAATGTGTTTAAGCGTATTCCAGGAAGAACAAATCTACGTACTTGCTTATCTTGCAAACCATTTCCGTGCAAGGATATCCGAAACTTTTCCGGTATAATGGGCCAAATGATTCCCATCCCAATTCAAAGCTTGCTCACGAGCCGACGAACGACGTTCAAATGCACGTTCGACGTATCTATAAAAATCTAAGCACTTTTTTCGAGATGGCTTGCCATTGTTACGGTATTTCTTCGAATAGAAAAGCGTCATTCTATTTTTTTCATCAACTTTTTTACATGGCATTCTATTGGAGGTGCTTTTTTATTGGAGGCTGCCGTTCTATTTTTTCACCAATATTTTCTACACATTCTTCATTTGAACATAGTGTTTTTATGAAACATAAACAACATTCCATATCACAGAATCAATTCAAACAAAACCAAATGTGAAAACAACCATGAATTTTCCAATGTAATTTCTACCTGCCGTTATATTGGGGGGGGGGGGTGCCATTTTATTGTTTTCGTGGGCACGCAAACGTGCTAAAGCCTGCCGTTCTATTGTAGGTGTAGGTAGTTCTATTGGAGGTATGCGATTCTATTAGAAGAAATACCCAACTATCATATGTAAAATAACATCAGATAATAAAAAGTTAAACCGATTTGACTTATTTTTATCTTGCTTCTCACACAAATATGTAACTAGCACTGCATTAGCATGGTTGCACTTTATGAGCAGCAAAAATTTTTGGCGCTGGCGCTATTTGGCGCTTGGCGCCAACATCCTCTGGCGCCATTGGCGCTTGGCGCTATTTTGCTGTGGCGCCATTGGCGCTTGGCGCCAAAAGTCTGGCGCTTTTTACATCACTAGTCACAGCTGCATGTCGCCCCACCTGGAGGCGGTGTTCAACCGCGTCAGCGGCATGTACGCGCGCCCGCTGACGTTCAGCGACTAGTGATGTTAAAGGCACCGGGAAAAATGGCACCGCACCGCACCGGCACCTTTGCCAACGCATGAAAAGGGCACCTGGCACCCTGGGGCACCGGCCAGAAAATGGCACCGCACCGCACCGGCACCGGTGCCTTTTGGAAAAAATGGCACCGGCACCGAAGGGCACCGGCGGGTTGCCGGTGCTAGCACCGAAAGGCACCGCACCGGGCTGGAATTTCTGCAGTAAATATCGGGCAGTTTCTCAGTGGTCTCACCTTTGGAAGTGCATATTTCCATGAATTTTCAACCGATTTTGATGGTTGAGCACTTAAAATGATCAGAATGATGTGGCAATCACCTTTATGAAGCAATTACAATGATTAAAAATGAAAGATAAAATATTTAATTCATTACAATGTCCATAGACACTATTGTCTACTGATCGGAGTCGTTGCTGTACAGAGAATGGAACTATCTCTGTCATATATTGACAACAAATTTTGAACAAAAAAGTAAGATAATTATAAAATATAAAAATGATTTAAAATTCAACAAAATTTTATATTCGCTCATCAGATCACGTATAATGGATTTCACAGTAGGTATATTTATTTGATAGGGAGGTTTACAAAATAGGCAAAAACGGTTGGGTAAATATATCGCTGTTTTTTGAAATATGAATAAGCACATACTGTGGACAAAATTGCACAGCACATGAAGCCTTGGCCGGTGCCTTTCCCGGTGCCTTTTACTTTGCCCTGGTGCTAGCACCTTTGGCACCGGCAAAAAAATGGCACCGCACCGCACCGGCACCGGTGCTATTCTGAAAAAAATGGCACCGGCACCGGCATGGCACCCCTGAAGATTGCAATGGCACCGCACCAGCACCGGTGCTGGTGCCCTTCGGTGCCCAGCACCGGGGCACCGGTGCCCCGGTGCCTTTACATCACTATCAGCGACGCGTGCGACGGGGCCGCGCTGCACGTGGCCAGCCTGCCCACCAGGAACTGCAGGCGCACGTGCGTCGTGCTCACAGTCGACATCAGGATCGCAGATGCCTCGCTTACTTCACCCCACCCCGGTGATCAGAAGCGTCGTGGCGCTGGCGCCAAGGCCAAAGGCGCCACGGCACTTGGCGCCATTTTGCTGCGGTGTTTGGCACTTGGCACCATTTTGCTGCGGTGTTTGGCACTTGGCACTATGCCAACAAGAGCGCCACGACGCTTTTGGCACCAAGCGCCGGTGCTGGCGGCAGAGGAAAAAGCAACGTTTCGGGCAGGGTTGGCAAAATCTCAGAAAAAAATAAAAATAAAGTAAAAATAAAATGGAAAATTGAAGAATAAAATAAAAATAAAATGGAAAATTGAAGAATAAAATAAAAATAAAATACAATTTTAATAAAAATAAAATACAATTTTAGTAAAAAGAATTTTACTAAAACCGATCCTGGTCACAAACTAAAATAAAAAATAAAAATAAAATAAAAAATTAAATAATAAAATAAAAATATAATGGAAAATTGACGAATAAAATAAAAATAGAACACAATTTTAATAAAAATAAAATACAATTTTAGTAAAAAGAAATTTACTAAAACCAACCCTGGTTTCGGGTAGCGGTATTTCGAGGAGGGTTATTTTTTCATAACCTCGCTCAGACCTGGGGCCAGATTTAATTCGCCCTACAAATATCTTTAAATAATGCACTACACCCTACACGCGTCTCCCTACACGCCCGACAAAACCATGTACAATTCATAGACGATTTATGCGCGTAAGGCACCCTACACACAAATTTCGAATTCAATTCTTGCGTTTTGTCGGGCGCGTGGCCGACAAAATCAAAAAAGAAAAAAATATCTGCCCTCCAGCAAAATGCTGTCGGGAGCGGTAAAAGTGTGGGTGAAAAATCGATGAAATTTTAAATTTTGACTACAATTTCATTCCATTTAGGTTCCTATGTTTTTGATTACTCATTCATTATTGAACGGCCAGCTTCCGTTGGGTACAGTTGATTTCATTCAGTCCATACATAGTGAAGGCAATGTATTTGAATAATGTGATGAAAAGAAATATTTGAGGCATTTGAATTTTATTCAGATGGTATATGGTAAAGTGCGCAGCTGATGAACTGCCGCACATTTTATGATTCAGACGGGCACGAAATGCAGTGCGCATGCGTTTTATAGCAAGCCAACATGAGATGCGAAAAGTGGGTGACAGTGGCGGGATGCGCTCATTTCTCGCCGTTAAAAAACATTGGAAAATACTTGGCAAAATACTAGATACCAAACAATGGCTTCAACTCAATCATTTCTAATACTGTATAGCAATATAATTAGAAAACATTCTTATATTTTAAAACATATTTTTCTTCTTTCTCATTTTCATAATTTTCTTTTTTCTATTTTGCAATCATTTCCGTAAGTAATGCGCTCGAAATCGGGCAGCCTCCCTACAACTTGATTACGGTTGCCCTACACCCGAATTGTGTCTCCCGACACGCAATTGAATTGTGTTGTCGGGAGGTGCGTGCGTGTCGGGCAACCATAAACAATCTGTAGGGAGGCTGCCCGATTTCGGGCGTGTAGGGCGCTTTACGCGAGAATTGAATCTGGCCCCTGGGGGTACATATTCCGAGGGTGTATTTTGAGGGGTGTTTTTCTAGGGGAAGATTTTGAGGGGTGTTTTTCGATGGGCGTTTTTCGAGGGGGTATTTCTATAGGCGTTTTTCGAGGGTGAATTTCGAGGGGTGTTTTCGAGGGTGTATTTCATGGGGGGGGGGGGGTATTTCGAGGGGTGTATATCTCGAGGGGATATTTCGAGAAATGGGCAATTCCGGATGACCGAGGTTCAACTTTGTACTTCTGCACACACTTTGGGGGATGGTCCGGCCGTAAAGTAAACCCGGCCGTAAAGTAGAGGGTGCTACTTTAGTTTTGTACCTAGGAAAACGTAAAAATGAGTATAGGTGAAAGCGAGAGTCGTCGCTATCCCTACCTATCGCGAATTCTATAATTTCCAATGTTATTTTACGCTATTTTTTCAGCCGTTTATATTTGTGTGAGTGATTTTTTGCTTTTTATGCACTCAAAAAATGTTCTCAATCACGTTTTCTGTACCCGCGTACTTTGAAAGTACGCGAGTAAGTGAGTACCGGTATTTTTCGGGAGGAAACGTAAACGTATTTACGCAGCACTCGAGTATACGTATTTATCGAGTAAACGTAAATACGTTTTAACAACTATGCCTTACGGCCGGATTTACTTTACGGCCGGATTTACTTTACGGCCGAGTTCTCGCCCACACTTTGTGCCAGGCGAGCGGCAAGAGGCGGACATGCGCGGCTGCATGGACGACATTCTCCACCGCAACGAGACCGCGGTGCGCCCGCGGGCGGTCGGGTCCGGCTGCCTGCAGTTCTGGCTCAGGGACCTGTTCGCACGCGACGCTGGTTCCCCCGCCTTCGCAGGTAATCCACCCCAGCTAAGGGGGCCTTGTAGATTTGCACCCGCGCGCATTAAACAACGGGGTGGCATTTTCCGGGGCCACCAGTGACGATGGCAAACCCCCCGGAAGAAAGTATTTCAATTTTGAAGTGTTTTTTTCTGAAATAAATTTTCGAATTTTTCCTAGAAATAATTTTCGAATTTCGAATTAAATTTTTGAATTTTTGAATCTTTTCAGGCAATTTTCGATTTTTTTTGGATAGATGTAGAGTTTGAAGCTTTTAAGCAGTATTTGGATAGTTTTAATGTTTTGGATAGCTTTTTAACCTTATTTTCACTGCAATTTACCTTTTTTAGCGCAGAAACTTTTTCTTTTACACTGCGCAAAGTGGATAAAAACATGTGCAAAAGTTTTGAAGAAATAATACTCACCCCCCTGGGATAATTGGGGGGTTTTGGAAAGTGTCGCGTTATTCTCACACAACGTGCCCAAACCTGTTGCACTATTGGAGATGTCGTATTATTGGAACACTGTCGTTGAATTAGAAAATTTTGGGTATTTGTCGGCAATCTCGGAAATGTTGCCGACAAATAGCGAAATTTTCGTTTTTCTTTGATATCTCAAAAACCACTGGAGCTTTTTAAATAATTTTTGGACATTATCAGTTACTGCTTGCAACGTGGCAATTTAGGGATGGATATCTTCAAGCGTTCTTGAGTAATCGAATTTGCGGCTACATGTATTTGTCGCTTCATCTTCAATTTATCGTTGTGCTGTAACTCCGGCTTTATGCCATCCAGTGTAAAACTGACACTCTCACATGTAAAAAGTAGTAGCTTTTACGTTTTCCAGGGGAAAAGTACTCGCTTTTACATTTTCCTGGGAAAACAAGTATTTTGCTCACATTTACGCATGAGTACGAGTAAAAAAAGGTATTTTATATTTTATTTACTTTGTGGTGAGTAAAAAAAATACTTCATTCACATATACTTTGAAAAAAAGTTCAGTAATTCTAACAACTCTGCTTAGGTCAGGACAGCTCAGTGAAATTGGCGCAGAAAGTCAAATTCACAACAAAATCTTTAACGTTTATTCATTTTCTGACAGTGGACGCCACTTATAAACATTTACTATTGCGCTAAAATCAGCAAGTATTTATATAAAAATAGCTGTTCTACTTCTATGTAAAGATGGCATACAGAAATGCGAAAACTCAAAAAAAAAACTTTAACATTCAAACACTTTTTTCACTCAGTTAGTTGCCCAGTGGTCAACACAGCCACACTGGGTCATTGTCAGATACAGTGGCAGTAGCCGTAGCCGCACACGCAGCGAGTCCCGGGGGGGCAGGCGGGGAAGCACGACTTGTACGCCAGCTTCCACTGCTCGCCGCTGTTCTCCATGATCGCGCTGCGATGCACAGTTGTTGAAAGTACCCAACTTTTTTTTAAAGTAAACGTAAAAGTAAAGTATTTCTTTTACTCACACGTGCGTACATAAAACGTTAAGTATTTATTTTTTATAATCGGCGTACATGATACTCTGCCCTCGCACTGATTTATGTCTCACGTTGGAAACGTGCCAATGACGATAAAGCATGCGATTTTTGTATAAAAGATCAAAAAATGATTGTTGTGAATAAGTCAACGTAAATATAGCGTTAACGGAGATGATTTTTTCAACTTTGTATGAAAATCGCATGCGTAAAAATCTTTGGCACGCTTCCAGCGGGAACCACGCGTGCAGGGTGTAAAGTAACTGTAGTATACTTTTATTCATGAGTAAACGTGAGTAAATTACTTTTGTCCCAGGAAAACGTAAAAGTGGTTATTTTTGAAAAATTTTGCCTCAATTTTCGTCCAAAATCATAACGTTTTGAACTTTTTCACCAGCAAATTCACTAGTTAATGTGTTTTGCCTTTTTTTCAGCTACCGTATTTCCTCGAAATACCCCCTTCGAAATACCCCCTCGAAATACCCCCCCTCAAAATGGACACTATGAACTTATAAACCCCCCCCCCCCTCGAAATACCCCCCCCAAAATTTAGTGTATAGAGAACGTAAATGACAAAGGCTGCGGTTTGTCATCTGGGTAATGCAAAACACACGTTAAAAACGATGACTCTGTTATGTGAGAACAGTGATTATACGTCTACACACTTATACAAGTCTTTAGAGTTTTATAAATGGCGATTATTGTTGCATTTTCGACGTCTGCGTACGTTTCAGACGACAATTTAGTACTTGGTTTTCAAAAAATTTCTGGCGAAATAATAAACCGCCTACCCCCTCGAAATACCCCCCCTCAAAATGGACACTATGAACTTATAAACCCCCCCCCCCCCCTCGAAATACCCCCCCCCCAAAATTTAGTGTATAGAGAACGTAAATGACAAAGGCTGCGGTTTGTCATCTGGGTAATGCAAAACACACGTTAAAAACGATGACTCTGTTATGTGAGAACAGTGATTATACGTCTACACACTTATACAAGTCTTTAGAGTTTTATAAATGGCGATTATTGTTGCATTTTCGACGTCTGCGTACGTTTCAGACGACAATTTAGTACTTGGTTTTCAAAAAATTTCTGGCGAAATAATAAACCGCCTATCCCCTCGAAATACCCCCATCGGTTAACCCCCCCCCCCCCCTCAAAATTCTCACTCTGAAAAAATAAACCCCCCAGTGGTATTTAAATATTTTGTCCATATTTTAAGCTTTTCTCTCCCTTTGGTTACTTTATGCCTTGAAAAAGCCTATTAAAAACCTGTTTGGAATACGTTTTCTGTACTCGCGTACTTTCAAAAAGTACGCGAGTATATGAGTACCGGTATTTTTTTCAGGAGGAAACGTAAACGTATTTATGCAGTACTCGAGTATCCGTATTTGTCGAGTAAACGTAAATACATTTTAACAACTATGCTGTGATGAGGGTTCAGCATTTCACAAATCATAGCACATTTATATTTTGACAAATATGAGAAAATATAAAATTATCTTAGATTTATTTATATTCCCTTCCGGTTTTTTTCCGGAGATATTTTATTTTTTTATCTTGAGAAAAAATAGGAAAAAATTATACCGTATTTCCTCGAAATACCCCCCGGGGGGTGATTGTTTCATAGTGGTCCCGAGAGGGGGGGGTTAAACGAGGGGGGGGGGTATTTCGAGGGGGGGGGTTATTATTTCACAAGAAAATTTTTGAAAACCAAGTACGAAATTGTCGTCTGAAACGTACGCAGACGTCGAAAAATGCAACAAAAACTGCCATTTATAAGGTTCTGTAGACTAATATTAGTAAAGTCGGCAGACGTATCGCCCTACAAACATTTGCGTCAGTCTCTCCAGTGGAGAGTGCATGTCGTCATTATTGTGACGCAATATTTTAATGATTGGAATGGATCGGGTCACGTATGAAAACTTGGCTCTTATCCCAGTTTCCAGTTGCATATTATACAAATGCGAGTGAAAAGTCAAAGTTAGCTAAAAATCGTTAAAAATTGTTCCACTTTACCAATTTCCACCTTTATAATCGCTATTTTTGTTTATATACATGGTTATATGGTTAGTGTTAGCTTTTTTTATTCACATTTATAGCGGATTTCGCAATTTTGGCTGGCTGCCAAGTTCTCATATCGGAACTCTTCCATTGGAACGGAGCCAACGAATGAAAAATTAACAAAAACGGTAAAAGGATCATTTGAAACAGTCAATTTTTTTCGCTTCCAACGGACAACGTTGAAACGAAACGTCGAAACGGGCGGCGTGCACACACGGACACGGCGAAGCGTCCATTTCCATTTTAATATTTTTTTCTTTTTCAATTCCGAGCATCCGGGTGGGACCCAAGTTTTGTGTTCGCTCTATTCGCGAGCGAATTCTAACTCTCCGATTTTGTAGGGTGAAATGTCCGCCGACTTTACGTAGATGGTAAACTCGGCAGACATGAAACGAATCAGTGATTCGGCCCTTGGTTACCAATGACGTATGTTTTTAAATTCGAACTTGAATGGACGGATTCCATTCGGTTCACGATACGTTTGATTCAATTCGATTTTTTTATGCGAACGATATGAATTTGATTGGCATATCGTTATTGAAAGTCGGATTGTAAGGCCTTAGGTCGGATCTTATCGTCGCAGCCCAGACAAATTCCTCCGAAAAAGTACCGTATGAATTTGGCACACGTCCAAATTCCTTGCGTTTCCTAACAAAAAGTTAAAGACGCACGATTTCCTTTCGCGTCACCGATAGCGGTTGCGGAATTACCTAAGTCAACACAAGATTGAACGAGTACGTGGGTCGCCATTAGCGGCAATTCGCGGTTGCTGAATTGGACTTAAACGCGAACGCGAACGGTGCGTCGCGCGTCTTTAAACTTGATTGCATGAAACGCAAGGAACTTGGACATGTGCCAAGTTTAAGTATTCACATTCGTACAAAAATCCCGTAGAACAATGACTTCCAAAAAGTCCGCCGAGTTTATAAACACTGTTCTAACGTGATTCCGACATTGTTTTAACGTGTGTTCTGCACTACGCAGAACATAAACTGCCGTATTCGTCATGTACGTTCTCTTTACACTCAATTTGGGGGGGGGTATTTCGAGGGGGGGGGGGGTGATTGTTTCATAGTGGTCTCGAGAGGGGGGGGGGGTCAAACGAGGGGGGGGGGGGTATTTCAAGGGGGGGGGGGTATTTCGAGGAAATACGGTAATTTATATGTTTAGGTACTTGAATTTTCTATGGGTATTTTTCAGAGAGATTTAATCATATTTCATCTTTTGAGGGATTTTCTGAGATTATATTTTTATTATATTTTCTGAAAAATATTTTCTGGTTTGGAGCGTTGTCCGCGATGAAAGGGCTAATACAATTTTAAAGTTCATTAAAAAATGTCACCTATTTTCAGATGGTTCCTCTGCAGTGGCAGGCCGCTCTGACAAAAACCCCGGTGGCAGACCCTTCAGCCCAGACCTGTTGTGTGTGGAAATGGTTTTCTCACGCAGCAAAAATGGGTCCGTGAAGTGCGTGGAATTGAGCTGGATGCGTGCGTGTAAAGCATAAATACCGTGAAATACCCCCCCCCCCCCCGGGGGTGATAGTTTCAGAGTGAGAATTTTGAGGGGGTTAAACGAGGGGGTATTTCGAGGGGGGCTTATTATATCGCCAGAATTTTTTTGAAATCCCGGTACAAATTTGTTGTTTGTAACGTACGCAGACGTCGAAAAATACACCAATAACACTATGTCATAGAGCAGAGTTGTACAAATACTGGTATTTTTGGAAAACGTAAACGTAAACGTAAATACCTTTTCCAAATCAAAAGTATAAATACTAAAACGTAAGGTATTTTTAAAATACCGAGGAAAACGTAAAATAAAACGTAAACGTAAAAAAATTATAAAGTGCTTCCACTATCAGAGAATACAAAAAACACAATGTTTTTTTACAACATGTGGATGTTCATATGATCTCCATCGACATTTTCTTCTTACCTGTATTTTATAAATATTGAGAATTATGGGATCCGGAAATTGAATTGGGATTGGAGTTGACATTTTGTGTCATTGTCAACTAGTGGGTCTAGGGCCATAAGGTGCCAATTCCATAACAGGAGAACAAAAAAATTTATGAGTGGGAAGTAATGGCAAGTTGAATGGCAAGCAAAAATCGAAAGAAAAGTAA
>OZ038451.1:29540653-29607871 GCA_964036195.1 Sphaerolaimus hirsutus | reverse complement strand
CTGGATCCAGTGCCCAGCTGGCTGTGTAGTCTGTCAGTTTCCTTGTCATCTGCTCCAGCTGCTGAAGCTTTTGAAAGTGGTAGTTTGCTTCCCATAAATTGAAGTTGATGTTGGCCAAGCTGATGTGGAAGATGCTTGATGCATTCAGTGTGAAGGCTGTCCATTTGCCTTTCCATGTCAATTCAATTGGCAAAGTTGATACATGGACATGTCCTGGTCCATTTGCTGTTGTCCATTCACCATTGTTCAGTTGGAAATAATGGGGGTGTGGCATGTCTGCAATCCTCTGTTGGTGAATGCTGCAGAAGATCTGAGCTGCCTGGACTAATGAAGTACAACTGTCCCCCTTGCTCAATTTGCACTGGGGTGTATTTGTAACAAGTCCCTTCATAATTTCCAGCAAAGTGCACTATTTCAGGTTTCACTTTCTTGCACTCCCAGAATATCACAGCTTCTCCTGCCCATTCTGCATGAACATCTTCTCTGCCCATCAATGCTCTGATGCCCATTGTTGGATTCAGCCTGAAGAATTGTCTGATCATAACCAATTGACTCTGTTTCATTGTGCACATTTGTTGCCACACCAATCCAAATTCTCTTTTTTCCATTTCAAGAATCTTTTGAGCTGCATATTGAATTTTCCCCAACTCTACAGCCTCAATTGGTGCCTCAAAAATCTGGCTGATTGTATCGTTGTCGGTTTCTGGTTTGAATACAGTGAACTCTGTCTGCTCTGTTGTGAATTGCAGAAACACTGCACCCTGATCAACATAAAATGCATCCTGTGGCACACATTCTGTGTCTGCTGGCCATTTATTTTTGTGTGTCACTGAATATGCACTCTGAATCTCTTCTATGATAACACTTTGTCTGCTGATGCTACCAACATATCTTTCTTGGAATTCATAGGCACATTGATGCTTGAATTTTGTGCCATTCCAGACTGTCACAGCATGCATGACATCATGACAATATCCAGCCAGTGGAGAGCATGCTGACAGGTCTTGTAAGTCTGACACCAATCTATGCCCATCCAGTGATGCCACTTGTCCCTTTTCAATGACAAAATTAATTGCATCATTCTTTTTGTCAGTGCAGCACCACTTGTATTCCACATGAAGTGTCTGATTGGTTGACCATAAGTCATCATTGAGTTGTATTATTTGTTGCATTTTCCATTTTTGTGTTTTGACTGCATTCCAGCATTCATTGGTATCCACTCTTTCAAATTTATGAATGTCTCCAATTATGCCCTTGCTGCCAAAAAATCCCATATTGGTTGTGATGATGTGATGGTCAATGTAGCATCTGTATGCTATTGCTTTTTGTGGCTCCAATCTTTGTGCCCACAAATTGACTTCCTGTTTCCTAACTTTGTCTGTGACAGGAAATTTGCAATATATCTTGTCTGGTATTGCAATGGCATGCCCATTTTTTGCTTTTGTGCACAAGTTGAACTGTTTGTTATATTGTTGCTGCCAATTGCCTGTTCCATTTGTACCAGACATGATAGTTGATATGATGGTCAAAACTTGCAATCCCACCATGAAGAAATCTGCATATGTTTGCTGTCTTCTGGCTGTTCTGTGTGGATTCTTTCTGGCTTCTGGTGCTTGTGATGGCTGGTCTGATGGATTCTTGTCCATTGGATTGTCTTGGTCTTTGTCATCCTTTTCTTGTCCTTGTCCATTATAGTCTTGAACTTCTAATGGACACAGATGTACAATTGGTCTCTCAATGTGGTTTCCACTTTTTAATTGTACTTCTGCACTTCTGATCCATCCATCTTTGCTTCTGTTCAACTTCTGAATTTTTCCAAGCTTCCATGCACCTCTTGGTAAATTCTGTTCTTTGATCAGTACCACTGCACTAACTTTGGGTTCTGTGATTACATCTCTATTACTTTGTTTCCCAAAGTTGTATCTCTGTCTGAGCATATCCAGATACAGCTTCCGCCATAAATGCCATCTGATAAAAAATGGCTAAAGCCAACAAAAAGTGGACACTGCACCTAACCATGTGTATGCTTTTGAATGCACAAAAGTAATATATCATATACCATGCCATTTTCTGATTGAGCTATCAAAAGATGTATATCAAGGGAAATGTACACAAATGCTAATAATATAGGCTATCAACACAGCAAACTGCATCACAAGAAACAATTTCATCAAACTTTTGCATGGCAGCGTGAGCTGTGTCAAAGTGCTGCAAACATTAAAGATACAAAAAGCTCACGCTGCCATGCAAAAGTTTGGTGAAATTGTTTCTTGTGATGCAGTTTGCTGTGTTGATAGCCTATATTATTAGCATTTGTGTACATTTCCCTTGATATACATCTTTTGATAGCTCAATCAGAAAATGGCATGGTATATGATATATTACTTTTGTGCATTCAAAAGCATACATATGGTTAGGTGCAGTGTCCACTTTTTGTTGGCTTTAGCCATTTTTTATCAGATATACTTCTTTTTGTGGGCCACAGGCCCCAAAGTTTATAAGTTATTGCAAATCAAGCAAATGCCAAATGTGGCAGTGAGCAATACAATCTATAGTCAAGAAGATTTTCAACCTGACATTTAGAACCTGAAAGTTATCACTTGACATTTATGACTTGAAATTACCCACTTGACAATAACTTGACATAAACCACTTGACATTTATGACTGAATGGCATCAATTGATATTTATGACTTGACATGAACTGCTTGCCATTTTTTCACCTGATAGTTTTCACTTGACATAAACAACTTGACAGGTATCACCTGAAAATTGTTACTTGACATATTACTTGACATTTGACATGACATTTATCACTTGACATTAAACTTGACATTTCACTTGAAATTTATCACTTGACGTTAAACTTGACATTTGACATGACATTTATCACTTGACATTAAGCTTGACATTTAACTTGACATTTGACTTGACATTTGACTTGACATTTGACTTGACATTTGACTTGACATTTCACTTGAAATTTATTACTTGACATTTCACTTGAAATTTATCACTTGGCATTTGACTTGACATTTCAATTGAAAGTTATCACTGTATATTCACCTTGACATTTATCACTTGACATTTGACTTGACTTGACTTTAGACTTGACATTTATAACTTGACATTTGACTTGATATTTGATCACTTGACATTAAACTTTACATTTGACTTGACATTTCTCACTTGAAATTTGACTTGACATTTATCACTTGAAATTTGACTTGACATATGACTTGATATTTGACTTGACATTTATGAGTTGACATTAAACTTGACATTTCACTTGAAATTTGTCACTTGACATTTGACTTGAAATGTGTCACTTGACATTTGACATGACATTTGACATTACATTTCACTTGAAATTTATCACTTTACATTTGACTTGACATTTGACATGACATTTATCATCTGACATTAAACTTGACATTTCAATTGCAATTTATCAGTTGACATTTGACTTGAAAGTTATCACTTGAAATTTGACTTGATACTTTATCACTTGATATTTTATAACTATCTATCACTTGACATTTATCAATTGACATTTCACTTGAAATTTATCACTTGACAATTATCACTTGACATTTCACTTGAAATCTACCACTTGACATTTATCACTTGATATTTGACTTGATATTTTATCACTTAATATTTTATCACTAGACATCTATCACTTGACATTTATCACTTGACATTTGACTTGACATTTATAACTTGACATTTGACTTGACATCAACCACTAGACATTTATGACCTGATAGTAATCAGCATGCAAGGTCACATGCTCAGTATCACATGAAGCAGTAGTTCAGGCATGTTTGCGCATTTTACACAAAATAAGCAAACTTGAATAACTTTTGTAAATCTGTACCAAAATTGCCAAAAATTGGCTCATTTGAAAGCTCTACTCATGGCACACATCAACAAATTTTTTTTATTGCCCCATTTGTATTCAAATTTTAAATTTATTGAGGTTTGAAAATTTCAAACAGATACTGTACCAAAGTGGGCGGAGCCTGTGAAAAAAAATCCCGAAAATAAGAAATGGCATCATATTCTCTTTCAAATGAGCCATCAACCATGAAAATCGGTCGTGTTTCAAGGAAGTTATTGCAGTTTGAAGATTTTCGGGAGAACAAGAACAACAACAACAACAACAAGAACACTACTTGAAAAAGAAAATGCGTAATAACTTCCTCCGAACTCAACCGTTGGATCTGAAAATTTGCATGGTGGTACTTTTCGACACGGGCTTTTTAATGGTGCAGTCGGTTCTGCACTAGCGCATTGCGTTCCGAAGTTATTGCGATTTTAAATTTGCGATTTCCGCATTTTGGTGTGTCTGACCATATTATGGGTGGGTCGCTTGCGCCCTCCCTCGGCAGCGAGGGATGGCGCTGGCGCGCCCACCCGATAATTTCTCCTTTTTCTGTTGAATTGCATCCCATACTTCTTTCATTTTCCATTTTTCATTTCTGGCTGGTGTATATTCTGGATCAGCATCCATACTTTGATGGCTTTTATCATCTGACATTAATTTTTCCACAGGATCTGATCCTGTGTGGTCCCCCAGCAGAAAATCCATTGGCCTCAGGACTTGGAGTGTGTCAATTGTGTTACCCACATATGTCAGTGGTCTGCTGTTTGACATTTTTTTCACTTCTAAAACCATTGTGCTGAGTTCCATCCAGTTCAACAATGGGTTGTAATTTGCTGCCTGGGCTTTCTTCATGAGTTGTTTGATGATGCCCACAATTCTCTCATATACTCCACCTTGCCATGGTGCAAATGGAGTGATAAAATTCCACTGTATATTTGGCAGATTCCTGGCCAATTGTTTGAATTGTGGTGCATTATCCAACCAAACTTTATGTGGTGTATTCCTCCTGCTCTCAAATCTGGTGAATGCCATTTGTGTCTCTGCTGCTGTCATATTTGGTACAAGCTCTAAGTGTGCAGCTCTTGTACTGAAGCAAGTGATCAGAAGGACATATGCCTTCTTGTGTGCCTTCTGTCCCAACTCATCTGCCACTTGATACCACAATGGGCCAAAGTAATCCATGCCCACATGGTGAAATGGCCTGTGCAACTCCACCCTTTCTTTTGGCAGTGTTCCAAACACAGGTTGTTTGTATGGCCTTCCTGTGACCTTTCTGCACACCACACAATGTTTGATGATATTGTGTATCATGATTCTACCCCTGTGGATCCAAAATTTCTCCCTGAGCTCTGCCAATGGCTGTGCTACACCAGCATGCATTACCTTCCTGTGGTAATGTTCAGTGATCAACCTGGTGATGCATCCTTTCTGTGGCAAAAGATACAGTTCCTGGTTGCATTCTATGTCAGGAATTCTGGTCATCACTTTGACAATATTTTTGACACTGTCAAATTTCAGCTCCTTGGCAGTGATGCTAAAGTGTTTCTGGAATGGCACATTCTGGTTCTGTGCCTCCTTGATGTGCTTTATTTGATCTGATAATTGAATTTGTTGTGTCACTCTGACCCAGTACTCAGTGGCTGCTTGCCATTCATCTTTCATGAATGGTGTCTCCTTTGTGTTCAAAGTGATTTGTTGTCGAGCTGATTTCTTCTGGTGCTTGCTTTTCAAAAATGCCACAAATCTCATCACTCTGATTGTTACCCTCAGTAACTTGTCCCATTTTGAGAACCTTTTTGGGTCAATCTGATAACTGTTTTCTGTTTCTGCCAGGAAATCCTTTGTTTCTGGCTCCTCTTGTGTAGTCAACCCAATCCAGATTGAAGATTTTGGCATAATGAACTCTTGTTCAATTTCTGGCTTCAAATCTGGTGGCATTGACTCATTGTCTGGTTGAAAATTTGGTGGCAACTCTGTTTGAAAACCCATTGGTCCTGTCCACCAAATATCCTTTTGCTGAAGTTCTTGCAGGTCACATCCTCTGGATGCAATGTCAGCTGGGTTGTCAGCTGTGTCAATTTTGTTGACCTGCACACTTGTTTCAGTTTGAATGGTCTGAATTTCCAAAATCCTGTTTTTGACAAAACATGCCATTGTTTTGTTGGAGTGTAGCCACCACAAACAGCAAATACTGTCTGTCCACAAGAAACTTTTGGCTATTTTCCACCCTTTCAGTTGTTTCAGTAGGAATTTGACCATTCTGGCTCCAATTGTTAAGCCCAATAACTCCAGCCTTGGAATTGTGATTGGCTTCCCTTTCTGCTGCTTGGGTGCCACTCTGGACTTTGCAAAAATCAATTTCATTGCAAATTTACCATTCTCTAATTCTTGTCTGAGGTATGCTGATGCTGCATATGCCTGTTTTGATGCATCTGTAAACACATGCAATTCCATCATTTCTGAGGGCTTGATGGGTTCCAATGTCCTTGACCATTTGATCTGATTGACTTGTTTCTGTAACTCTTTGATTTCTGAAAACTTTTCATTGTATTGGTCTGGTACTTCTGTTTCCCATTCTAATTGACGTTTTGATTTGATTTCTGCCCAAATTTGCTGCATAAGGGCTTTCAGAGTAACTGTCACTGGGCACAGCATGCCCAATGGGTCAAAGATGGCTGAAATCAACTGAACCAGAACTCTTTTTGTCAACTTCTGTGGAAGTGGATTGTCTGCCCCTTTTGGTTTGCTGATATTGAGTGTGTCTGTTTCTGTGTCCCAATGCATTCCAAGTACAGTGACTTCTTTTGTTTCACTCTTGTCATCTACATTGAAGCACTTTCTCAATTCTGTACTATTTGTGGTCCAATCCCTCATATTCATTGATGCCAAATTGAATGCTGCTTTGATGACATCATATTTCTGTTTGGCCAGATCCACTGAATCCACACTGAAGATCAAATTGTCTACATAAATCCCATCACTGATTCCCTCCAGCAATTGTGCTTTTGGCAAACTGCTATCCTCTACAAGGACTTGTAGGTGGTGTGTGATGACAGCACCCAGCAACCATGGACTTGAAATCACACCAAATGGCATCCTGACAAATCTGTACAATTGAAGATTCTGCTCCATTACTGGTTTTGTTGGATCTTTGTACCACCACCATCTGGTCAAATCTCTGTCTGGCTCTTGTAACACCACTTGCAAGAATGCCTTTTCAATGTCTGCAATGATGCCAATGCTACCAGCTCTGAATCTCAGCAAAAGCCCGGCAAGCTCTGGCAAAATCACTGGCCCTCTATGCAAGCAGTCATTCAGACTGAGGTGATTTTTTATGCTAGCTGATGCATCATATACAATTCTTAGCTTTGTTGTTGTTTTGCCTGGTGTTTCTACTGGTTGGTGTGCCAGGTAATGGATCTTTCTGCCATCTGTTGGCTCACCAAACACCTTTTCTATGATGCCTTTCTTGAGCTGATCCTCAATCACCTGATTGTATCTTTGGAGCAAATCCATCCCCTTTTCATCTTTGTAAAATCTGTTTGTCAGTGCTCTGTGCCTTTGTAATGACATTGCTTTGTTGTCTTGCAATTTCTCTATACAGTCCTTGTATGGCCATTTCACATGGTATCTGAGGTCTTTGTATTCAGTTGTTGCATGAAATTGCTGTGTTGCCTTTTCATCATCATTGATGACTGGACAATCTTTAATTCCAATTGTCTCTAATTCCCAGAATTCTTCAACTCTTGGGTTTGAAATTTGAGTGGAACTGCTATAATGTCCATTGTTGATAGCCAGTTCATAATTCTGCTCAGTTACCTGGCTGACTGTAAAGACACCATTGTTCTGAGCTTCTTTGTTTGATGTACCATCCTGGCCATTGATCATCAGCCCAAATTTGCTTTTGACCACATGCATTCCAGATGGCAATTTGATTGTGCCCTGTTTGGTCAGGAAGTCCCAATACACATCCAAACCAAGGACTATGTCAGGGACACTCTGTTCTCCATTGGAGTTGATTGGTTCTGCAAACAACTTGTCTGCCTGTTGGCCCCACTTCTGATGGATGAATTCCCAATCATCTTGTGACAAGTCCTGGTGGGGTTGAATTGTGGCCAGTGTTTCTATTGCATTTGCTGTGATTGTTTGTCTGGAGCCATCCTTCAATTGCAAGTCCAGCTCCACAATCTCAGCATTGACATCCATTTTCTTTTTGGTCCCAAAGGTGCCCAGCCCAATAGTTACTGCAATTTTGGGTTGGAGCTTTAACTTCTTCATGAACTCCTTTGACACAAATGTCCTCTGTGCCCCTGAATCCAAGAAAATCTTGGCACATTGCCAAGGTACTGACTGATCCTCTGGGTTATATGCCATTGCTTTGGCAGTTTGCATTCTGACTGGCCTGTACTGAAATGTACCTGTTTCTGTTTCCATTTTGTTCACTGTTGCATTTGTGACATCTACATCAACTGTTGACTTTATTGTCTGTTCTGTTGATTGCTGTAGCCTGTTTACTGCATTTGATCTGTTCAATTCTGTTGTTGAACTTGGTTTGCCTGCCATTGCCATGGCAGTCATTGTCTGTGGCTTGGTGCCTTGGTTGGTGGATTTGTGCCCACCACTGCTCTTGTTAAGTTCCTTTACTCCATTACTGAATGTTTCTGGACAAAGTGCTGAAGCATGTTGGTTTTTTACCTTGCAATAGAAGCATCTGAGGTTGGTCCTGCAGTTGCTTTTGAAATGTCCCTTTCTGGTGCACTTGGTACATCTGTCTTTTGATTGCATTAATTTCTGCATTCTGTTTTGAGCTGTTGCATATTTTCTGCACTCTGAACTGAAGTGACTCCCTTCACAAAAGATGCAATTGCTCAAAACAGAATGCAGAAATTAATGCAATCAAAAGACAGATGTAAAAATTGACAAAATTTCTGATTTTTACGTTTTCTGTGAGAAAAAATACTCGTTTTCTCCGAAAAAAATATTTTACTCACGTTTTATGCAGTGTAAGTCTTTAAAACTTAACTTTTTCTGTACTCAGGGTCAGGGTTGGCAAAATTCATTAAAAAAATTAAAATAAAATGAAAATAAAATGGAAAATTGAAGAATAAAATAAAATAAAATAAAATGGAAAATTAATAAAATAAAAATACAATTTTACTATAATTCGAATTTTTGTAAATTTTAACATCTTTTAATATATGTTCACCTTAAAATTTACTAATTTATGTGATTTTTTCCCATTTTCTTCATTCCATACCTTGAAAAAGTCTACATATTGAACCCCGCAAGCCCCCACCCACCCCCCCCCCACAGAAAAAAAAATTTTTTAGGTATCTTTCCCTCGGGAGGAGCAATTAACTACATATCTATCCGGCCCCTGTTACAGACAAAATTCAAGATACCTTATGTCGCAACCTGTGTCACAAGTCTACATTAAATTTTTTTGTATTTATCTGCATGCTTCTAGCGTGCACATTGTTTTATGACCTTGCATCCAAGATTCTTATTTTTTGTAAAAAATTTGTAAAATTTTTTTAAAATGGTTTCATTTTATTTTATTAATGACATTTCAGAATAAAATAAAATAAAACGAAACATGAATAAAATACATTTTTAATACAAATAAAATACAATTTTAGTAAAAAGAATTTTACTAAAACCAACCATGCTCAGGTTTGAATAAAAACAAAATACTTTACGTTTACGTTTACTTTGAAACAGTTGAGTACTTTTAACAACTCGATTGTACAGTGTGAGCAGCGAGCCGCCGGGCCGACTGGTGCAAATGCGCGCCGCTTCGAGTATCCTCTGCTTGCGTACATTTTCTACAAAGAGATTCAAGCAGATTGTCCCTCCTTGTCCTGGTCCGGTCCATTCCATTTCATACAAGGGGGCAGTCCCAGACCCTGTAAAGAGCCCTGCCAAATGTCAAATGTCATGCAAATTGTCTAAAGTCGTGGAAAATGCCCTGCGAAATGGCAATTTGGTTGCCATTTCGCAGGGCTTTTTGCATGACTTTTGACACTTTGCGTGACATTTGACATTTTGCACGGCTCTTTACAGGGTTTGGGAGTGGCACCAGGTGTTGCTCATTACATTTGCCATTTGTCCTGGGTCATAAAGTTCGGAATTTGGTTCTGGATTATGTATGATGTAAGGCTCCCAAAAACCATATAATTTGTGTTGAATGAAAATATTTTATGAACACAGAAGTTGTCAATCATGGATAAGTATGTTTCATATCATGACATCAATCATTTGAGCTATTTGATCGTCTGTCAAGTTTGGTACTGCACACACTAGTTTACTGCCAGATTTTGGTGAACTCAAGAATCGGCTTTGAGCGTATTTGAGTTTCCAGAATTAGGTGTCTGTCAACGTCAGTTGGGAAACTGAGGGCCGCTGGAATCTCAAACTTTTCGGGTTTGGGTATCGGGAATCGGTTTCAAAAAATTTCGGGTCAGGTTTCGGGTATCGGTTCCAATAAATGTGTGCGTATCGGGTTCGAGTTGGGTTGGGTAAGGTCGGGTTCCCAACGTAAATCGCAGTACTATTTTTTTAGTTTAATGAACACACACGTATAGTCGACAGACATATCACTCTACAAAATCGGAGAGTTATATTTTGTTCCTGTACGGAGCGAACGAGAAAGGAAAATAGTATAAAAAAAATAGAAAGATAGTAAAAAGGAAAACAAAAATGTGCTGTTCTTTACGCACTCGTTTACTCCAATTTTTGTGCTGATTGGTGCTGCAATTTTGTTTTTACGTTTACCTATGTAATCTCATTCATGTTTAGAAAAGTTACATGCTGTCGAGTCATTTTGAAGAGGACTTATAGGGTTCAAAATTTTTAATTCAGAAAACGTTCCCGCATTGTATTTATTCAGATGCTGTCTATCCAGATGACGCTTGATGGCATCATGCCAATTCACTCAATTACACTTTGTGTAATGGCCCTGGCGCTTTTTCCATCACTAATCCGGGCAATGCAGAACACACGTTTAAAACTCTGTTATGTTAGAACAGTTTTTTTACATCTACACACTTATACAAGTCTTTAGAGCTTATAAATGGCGATTTTTGTCGTCTGCGTCTGCGTACGTTTCAAACGACAATTTAGTACTGGGATTTCAAAACATTTCTGGCGAAATAATAAACCCCCTCGAAATACCCCCCGTCGTTTAACCCCCTCAAAATTCTCACTCTAAAAAATAAACCCCCTGGGGGTATTTCGAGGTATACGGTAGTTTCATGCTGTATGTATACATAAGCACCAGTCACCACAGCATCGAGTTCCACGGGTTGAATACATACAGCGCATGGTATGAGGTCATGCAACTGTTTGTAGAGTGATACGTCCGCCGACTATATGTAGATTGTAGATAATACTCACGTATTGGGTAGTGTGAAATGAAAAGGCAGAGTAAAAACAGTCCACATCTGTCCATATTGGAGCGGAAATTTCTTTCAAGTTTCATCTTCAAAGTTTCTTTTTGCGGAATGGCACTTTTCTGAGAAGTAATGATACCATAACACTACCTCAAATCAAATAGAGTTTACTCGTCTCGGACTTCTAAAGTCAAATGCAAGTAAATGTAACAAAAGAACATCCATCGGCCACTAGTGATGTTAAAGGCACCGGGAAAAATGGCACCGCACCGCACCGGCACCTTTGCCAACGCATGAAAAGGGCACCTGGCACCCTGGGGCACCGGCCAGAAAATGGCACCGCACAGCACGGGCACCGGTGCCAACCGGAAAAAAATGGCACCGGCACAGAAGGGCACCGGCGGGTTGCCGGTGCTAGCACCGAAAGGCACCGCACCGGGCTGGAATTTCAGAAGTAAATATCGGGCAGTTTCTCAGTGGCCACTAACGATGGCAAAAAAAGATTCGAAAATTCGAAAACATTTTCGAATTTTCGAATTTTTTCGGAATTTTCGAATTTTTATTTCGCCCCTAGAAAAAACACTTAAAAATCGATTTATTTTTCAAAAAATTCGAAAATTCGAAAATTCGAAAATAGTTTTCGAATTTTTTAGGGAATTCAAGGCAACAAAACACACTGTTAAGTTCAACATGCTAAATAAATCAACAATTGATACGCAGCGCGTATGGAAAAGCGAAACGTAGCAAAAAAAACGTTGAAATGTCATTCACCGCGGAAGAGGCGGACTTTGACACATCCGTTTTTATACTGTATTTTCTCGAAATATCCCCCCCCCCCTCGAAATACCCACCCCAAAATTTACACTATCAATTTATAAACCCCCCTCAAAATACCACCCCCCCCCCACTTTGGTGTATAGAGAACGTAATGCAGTTTGTGATCTGGGAAACACAGAACACACGTTAAAAACAATGACTGTGTTGTGTAGAACAGGGTTTGTACCATCTACATACTTATATAAGTACCTATATAGAGTCTTATAAAAAACAGTTTTTGTTGCATTTTTTGACATCTGTGTTACCTACAAACAACAATTGAGTACTGGGATTTTGAAAAATTTCTGGCAAAATAATACACCCCCCTCGAAATACCCACCCTCGTTTAACCCCCCCCCCCAAGTTTCCACTCTGAAAAAATAATACGGTATTTAATACCAATTTTGTATTTTATGCTGATATTTTATTTGACACCAATTTTTAAATTGTTGTTTTTATTGCCTTCGCTCTGTTGGTGAATTAAATGTAGCAATGTGTGAATTAAATGAAGAAGCAGCACACTGGTTTGCATCACTCATTCCACCATTTTTAATGCTGATTTATGGTTAAAATAAGGTCATAACAACTGAGCAGAACATGAAGACAGTCCAAATTCTGTGTTCAAAGCTTAAGATTCAATATTTTTCCAAAAAGATTCGAAAATTATTTGAAAAAATTCGAAAACTAGCCAAAAAAATTCGAAAATTGCCAAAAAAGATTCGAAAATTCGAAATTCGAAAATTAAATTCGAAATTCGAAAATTATTTTGAAGAAAAATTCGAAAATTCGAAAATTCATTTCAGAAAAAACACTTAAAAATTTAAATACTTTTTTTTTGACTGTTTGCCATCGTTAGTGGCCACACATTCGGAAGTGCATATATCCATGAATTTTCAACCGATTTTGAAGGTTGAGCACTTAAAATGATCACCTGATGATTAAACTGACAACAAATTTTGAGCAAAAAAAGTAAGAGAAATATAAAATATAAAAATTATTTAAAATTCATCAAAATTTTAGATTCGCTCATCAGATCACGTATCGGGTATAATGGATTTCACAGTAGGTATATTTATTTGATGGGATGTTTGCAAAATAGGCAAAAAACGGTTGGGTAAATATAGCGCTGTTTTTTAAATATGAATAAACACATACTATGGACAAAATTGCACAGCACATGAAGCCTTGGCCGGTGCCTTTTCCGGTGCCTTTTACTTTGGCCCTGGTGCTAGCACCTTTGGCACCGGCAAAAAATGGCACCGCACCGCACCGGCACCAGTGCTATTCTGAAAAAAATGGCACCGGCACCGGCATGGCACCTCTGAAGTTTGCAATGGCATCAGCACCGGGGCTGGTGCCCTTCGGTGCCCAGCACCGGGGCACCGGTGCCTCGGTGCCTTTACATCACTATCGGCCACCCCTAATTGCGGTCTAACAGAGTTGTGTGAGTCCTATTGAAGTTCACAACAATGGAACGATGAAGAACAATGCTGAAAACATTTCGCCCTGACAACATTAGTGATGCAAAGCTATTTATCTATTGTGCAAAAAGCGTCATCGAAAGTTTTGTTCTGGCACTTGAGTTATGGGATGCTAGCTGTTTCGGAGAGATTTTAGTTTGTCGTTTATTCAATCCGCCGGTCATGATGATTCGTACAGTACGTTTAAATGGGACAAAGAAAGGAAAGCACCAAGTGTGCTCTTAAATGACTAAACCATCACAAATCCGACATATTCACCCTCCAGAAAAGGCAAAAGAAAAGCTTTGTTTATCAATTTTCAACATCACACATTCTTGACAATATTTTCAACGATACCCATGTTCCCTGCACTTATTGAAACAGTGGGCCATAATGAAGTTTTTTGGTGACGCGTGAAAGTATTTCCCTGATGTATCGTGGAGCGTGAGCCCTGTTTTGGCTATCGACGCGACTTCCATGGAATTGTTGACAATAATTATGATAAACTCGGCGGACATTATGGAAGTCAATGGTCTAAGGAATTTTTGTACCAGTGCGGCATAAACCAACGATAGGGTCACATGTGAATTTGGCCCACGTCCAAGTCACTCTGCGTTTCAAACAAATGAGGGCGAAAAACGCTGGTTTCATGTTCACTTCACCGATTATCGCTGCGGAATGCAATAAATTGACCAGAAATGATCACAAATAGCTGCCCGTACACTAGTTGACACATTTGCGATCATTTCCAGTTGCTTAATTGTATTACAAATTGTAAATTTTCCTGCGGAAATGCAGAAACGGAAAACGGAAACAGAAATTTGACACCCTAGTAATGAGTAACGCAAACATAAATCCTGCATCTTTCACCTTATTCGTATAACACATAACTCGACGCGTGCCAAGTTAACATACCGGATATCTATCACATTCGTTCTTTTTAGGAATTCGTTAGCACTGTTTGAGCGAGATATCTATCTTTTCGGCTGAGTATTTTTATATCCATGCTTAATCCATTTATTTTTCACATTTGAAAGTTCAATCGGTTTAAATAAACTGTGAATCAAATGGAATCCATCCGTTCAAATTCAAATTTGAGACATATCTTACTCGTATTTACATAAAAGAAGGGAAGCTGACTCATTTCATGTCTGCCGAGTTTAACTGCTGGGGGGTTGAGGCGTCACGCATCTGATCGGAAAGAGGGGTTGCAAATAACAGAGCTGTCATTTGTTATTTACAATCATACTTTTCTCTCATCCACACCAGCACCATACCGCACCAGACCAGCACCAGACCGCACCAGACCATCCCCTCCCAATTCTTTTTCAAAAATGACCTGTTGTAGCCAACGATGGGTAAGTTCTCCAAAAAAAACACTTTCTGTGTTTTGAGTTTTTCAAAAATGAATACCTGTGTTTTGAGTTTTTTTATCGAAAAAAACTTGAGTAACTCTGTTTTTATTTCTGTGTTTTTGTTAAAACTTGAGTTTTTTGAGTTTTTGTCCAAAAAACTCGAGTTTTCCCCACAAAAATCTGATTTACAGCATTTTGATGTGGAAACAGCGGTTTTCATATAAAATATTGGTTTTGCACATGTTTTAACCCCACATAACATATGTGTATTCATTTAAGTGTCAAAAAGTCCATAAAAATGTCCTCAATGAGGACATCCACCGACATCGCAACACCAGCATCAACAAAATGCTCACAAAGGACAATTTACGCAGTACTCCAAAATTCTTCAATGGATGTGCACTGTATGGAAGACTACAGAATTGATTTGAACTACAACTATATTTAAACATGTCCACCAGGAGATTTGCATGCCATCCTTAAATTATTTTTTGTTCCATCATAAAATTTGAATACATTATGTACATATTTACATGCTATACATGCATATCTTATCTTGTTTAGTTTAACTGAATTCATGTGCGTTCTGAAATTGTGTTCAACCACTTCGAAACAAAAAACTCAAAAACTCAAAAAACTTTTCTGTGTTTCCGTGTTTCTGTGTTCTCCAAAAAAAAACTCATTTGAGTTTTGAGTTTTTCAGAATTTGTGAGTTTCCGTGTTTCTGTGTAAAACAAAAACACAGAAACTCAATGAGTTTCTGTGTTCAATTTCTGTGTTTTTTCCATCGTTGGTTGTAGCGTAGTTGCGGGTAGCGTTCCGCTGCCATCACGCGGTGGACTGTAGCGGGTCGATTGCGTTCCAGGGCTGCAATTGGTGGGCTGACAGGTTCCCGGGCTGCATCGGTGTTGACGTCAGGCAGATGTTGGGCAGCCTGACGACGGATTTCCACCGGGTTCACTGTCATATGGCCATCAAACCTCATGGCAGGGCAGTATTCCTGACGCCTATAGAACCTCACTCCGTCAAGGTCAGCACTGCCAGTCTGATTGGGAATGTCAAAGCAACAATTACATGACTTTTTTCACTTGACATTATGAAATGAATAATTTTGACACACAGGTGGGAAAAATGTTGTCTCGGTTTGTGCGAAAGTTGACATGGTAGGAAGACCTTGAGACAGTTGTTCCCTCAATCGGTTGTTGTCATTTGTTAGATTCCGTATGGTAACGATTTTTGCAGAGGATTCCGCCTCTGATTTGAGAAGGGCAGCGCCCAAGTGGCGGTTCGCATGCGCGAGGCCCTGGGTTCAATCCCCAGCATGTCCACCACTTATGGGATGCTGGCTGTTTTGGAGAGATTTTAGTTTGTCGTTTATTCAATCCACTGGTCATTATGATTCGTACAGTATGTTTAAATGGGACAAAGAAAGGAAAGC
The DNA here is from genome assembly GCA_964036195.1 of Sphaerolaimus hirsutus. Classification (NCBI taxonomy): domain Eukaryota; kingdom Metazoa; phylum Nematoda; class Chromadorea; order Monhysterida; family Sphaerolaimidae; genus Sphaerolaimus; species Sphaerolaimus hirsutus. Next base: position 29,591,522 of record OZ038451.1, on the reverse strand, counting down.
ATCAAGTGTGCTCTTAAATGACTAAACCATCACAAATCCGACAGAGTAGTGGCATGTACAGCTTGGCCGAAAATTGTGATAAAAAATTGAGCTCTATTGACAAATAAATCACATAAGGTATAACGTAAATATAAAGATATGGCTCTGAACTTTGTGATGGAGTAGCGGACTGATAATTTTCGAATTTCGATTTTTTCTGAAAATAGTTTTCAAATTTACAAATATTTTTAATAAATTTTTAAGTATTGTCTTCACAGAGTGATTACAAATTTGACTAATCCAGACAAATTCAAAAATTCAAAAACGTTTTCAAATTTTCAATTTTTTTCATCATCAGTTATGAAGTCATCATTCTGATAGATTCTGATAATTTCTGATAACGCCACAAAATCTGGCGATATCATGTCTGCTATCTTACAGAGTTGAACAGATACTGGTATTTTTAGAAAACGTAAACGTAAACGTAAATACATTTTCTCAATTTTAAGTATTGATACTAAAAGCGTAAAATACTTTGAAAGTACCCAGGTAAACGTAAAAAAAACGTAAACGTAAAAATGTTTTGAAGCACTCCCATCATCAGAGCGTGTGAAAAAACCTCACCTATTTGTACAGTTTGATGAGCATGATGAATAATGTGAAGTATTTATTCATTGTCAAATACACAGTGAGTCTAATACACCTAATACGAGTGGAATCTAATACACCCCGCGCATAAGGTTCCTGCACAAGCAACTTTTGTGTGCTTGTAATTGCGATTTGTGACGATGATGTGCTAGGGGGGGGGGGCTGATTTTTGTATCAAAACATAGCCAGAACATTTCATTACCAAAGTATGAAATCCCAGCCCCCCAACTCTATCTTACCCCCCCTAGCGTGATCGTAGAAGTGAACTTTTGTTCCTGGCACATGAACTTTTATCTACGCCAATTTCATTTTGGGGACTCTACACGGGATGGGGGTAGGATAAAGCTAGGGTGCATTTTGTAAATACCGTATTACCTCGAAATACCCCCAGGGGGTTTATTATTTCGCCAGCAAAATTTGAGGGGGGGATAATTCGAGGGGGGGTTTATTCGAGGGGGGGGTCTATTATTTCGCCAGAAATTTTCGGAAATTCCCCATACTCGGACGTAGAAAAATCGAACAATTACATAGATGTATATGTCTTTATAGGTATATATAACTGTATATACACATAAACCCTTCCCTAACGTCACTCAATCTTCAGTTTTAACGTGTGTTCTGCATTGTACAGATCACAAACTGCGGTATTTGTCATGTACGTTCTCTTTACACTCAATGTTAGGGGGGGTATTTCGAGGGGGGGGTTTATTATTTCCTCAGCCGAATTTTAGGGGGGGTATTTCGAGGGGGGGGGGTTAATTCAAGGGGGGGATAATTCGAGGTAATACGGTAGGTAAACTCGGCGGACATGAAACGAATCAGGTATTCGGCCCTTGGTTCCCAACGACGTATCTTTGTTAATTCGAACTTGAATGGACGGATTCCATTCGGTTCACGATACATTTAATTCAATCCGACCTTTTCTAAGAGAACGATATGAATTTGATAGACATATCGTTACAGAAAGTCGGATTGTAAGGCATTAGGCCCGATCTTATCGTCGTGGCCCAGATAGATTCCTCCGAAAAAGTACGTATGAAATTTGGCACACGTCCAAATTCCTTGCGTTTCATACCAAAAAGATTAAAGACGCCCGATTCCTGTTCGCGTCACGATAATGGCCGCTGAATGTGATTAAGTAAACACAAGTTTTGCTTAATTGCATTCCGCGGCCATTATTGGCGACGTGAACAAAAATCGTGCATCGTTAAACTTGTTTGCATGAAACGCGAAAACTTGGACATATGCCAAGTTTAATTAGTCACACTCGTACAAAAATCCCGTAGAACAATGACTTCCAAAAAGTCCGCCGAGTTTAGAGAAATGTTTTGGCTATCTTTTCTCCACCAATATCAGCACCCTAGCGCGTTGTCATAATGAATCGCAATACATAAACCCACCAAAAGTCGCCGCGCACAAACTTTATGCGTAGGGTTCTGAAAATATTTCAAATACATAGCAGTTTTTCTATTTTCCATACGATTTTTACGTTTTCCCTAGTACCCGGGTATTTTGGTCAGGAAAACGTAACAAAACGTAATGGTATTCTTGGAAAACGTAAACGTAAACGTAAGTATCAATACCCGAAAAACCGGGTATTTTGGGTAAACATAAATACGTTTTTTCCAACTCTGCTATCTTACTACAGTTCTCTGGCGTCTATAGTGTATTCTACAAGTATTTCCAGATGGGTGAAATCAACCGCATACCGCATACCGCATACCGTAAATTAACCAATGCAACTACAAAGTCCATGGGCTGCCAATGCTTGCAAAAAGAACACCCAATTGTAACAAATAGCAGAATATTGCAGTTTAATTATTCTTGAATTAGTTCACATTGTTCTATTCAAATGTAAACCCAAAAAATTGAACACGTAATCCATACAATCATCAGTTTCATATTGCTATCAATTCACCTCTAATCTAAACCATAACCCACATAACAATTAGATAATATTTACTCTGCCAACTTATAATACATTCTTCTTGCCCAATTACCTATATGTGGGCGTAAATTGAAAATAATTCTAATGACAAAGTTATGAGCTAGAAAAGTGTTTTTATGGCACTTGAAAACACTCTAAAAGTTCAGTTTCTGTATTTCTGTCACCTACTTTTGACCAAACCAAATAGAGTAGGACACATCTGTATCATATTACTGCATTATTGATTCTTGCTATGCATTTTTTTCACAGCAAAAGCAACATATTTTTCGAATGAGTGCCCTTGCCCTGTGGTTCCCAGCAGTGTGAAAAACAGCGACTGCAACAGCGTTTGCAATGTTCAACACTGCCCCAATGGTGACAATCGTTGCACTTGTAGAGTACACCCCAATGGATCCACACAGGAAACTGGCACAACTGAGCACTGTGACCACAAGGCACCCAAATGCATTCACTTTAGCTGATGCTTCAATGTTTCCCATAAATGCAGGCCTGTGTTCCATGGCAACTTGTCTGATGCACGGGTGAATCCAGGTCATGGGGGCAGCCTCACACAGGATCACAGCTGTCATTGCAAAGATCACATTTGGTGCCACCTGACACAGACTCACTGGTTTGGAGCCATAGTTTACCCAGCAGGAGAACTCGCTGGCATACTCTACAAACCACAGCAGTGCACTAAATGCTGCAAAAATAAGTGGTGTAAAAATGATGACATAGTTGTGCAGTGCTTCAATAAATAATGAAAGAAAGAGTGAAGATAAAAAATACTACACAGCCAATGCTAACCATGCACAGATGGTGAGGCTCAGCTTTATTGGTGATTTTGGCATATACCATATGGCCAGGATATACCATATGTTGCAAGAGTCATGTTTACTCTTTGCTAATATCATATTGTTTTTTTTTGGCAGGGAAAGAACATTAGGTGGTTTCAATGCTTTCTGTGACCCCTTTGATCTGGATGCTGGCTCACCAAAGCTTTTCTGCATTCAGGTCTCATGAGTGTGTACATTTGTAAAATAGTTTATGTTTACATTTACTTTGAACAAAATTCAATACTTTTAACAACCTGCTACATAGAAGTGTGCTATCGTAGTCAATGCAGTTTACAAGGCATAATGTATGGCTTCGACTCAGAGTATAATTTCCAGGGCACTATACAAATTTGGGGGCTTTTTTCAAACACTTTCCAAGTGATGTGCATAGTGCCTGGGCACTGTAAAATACATTCATCAAGTCAAATGTCATTTGTGGTCATAAACAATTTACAATTGACCCTGAAGTGACATGAGACAGCATTGAATTGGTGATTTGTACAGAAAATCTATTTTATGTTGAGTTGCCACATATTTATACCACCTTCAAATGAAAATTTTGTGACATGTAAAAATGAAATTAGATAGGGTAGTGTTTAGAATAGGACAGAAGACAATAAGAATGCATAGAGAATGATGTTAAATATTTTGTATTTTGTATAGAAGGAAATTGACTAGTTTTTATATCTGCTACTACCATTATTACAGATTCTTACATGCTAGCAAGCATAGATGGAAGTTATCACACTAGAGTGTAACAAAACTGGTGTAAATGCACTAGTGTCATGTTTTGCCATGCCAAATCAAAACATTCTGGTGCTAACATCAGCGTGGGGGCAAAGTGTTGCTGTTTATGTGGAATAAAAACAATGAACAGCAAGCCAAACTTTTGTAATTGAGGCGTCTAATTCTAAAAGTCGACAAGTCCACAAAATGTGATTTTGAGTAAATCGCATTTTAAGTTTCAAACCCAATTCCAGGCCCGTGGTGCGTGTCCAATTTGGCTCTCTCACGCTTTCCATTAAGTTCCATATGTTGACAATAAAGTGTCAAATTTTCAGCCCCTAATCCCAACGTATATGTGAAAAATGGGGTGTCCATAAAATTCCATTCGGTCAGAGCAAAACTGTTTTTGGGAGGGAAATGGACTTGTCGCCTTCTTGCAGGCAAGAACATTTTTGTTCCCGCCCGCGTTGCGCCTCCCTTATGGGAAATTTATGTACTTGTTGGCTTTTAGAAATCGCTGCCCATAGTGGACTTATCACATTTATTGCGTTTTTTTCACATAAAAAAGGAAGCGGAGGATGGACTTGTCGCCTTTCAGCCCAAAACTAAGTGGACTTGTCGACTTCTTGCCCAAATTTTTTGCATTTTTCCCCAAAAATGTCAAATTGGCACTATGCCATATGGGCATGTGAGGTCAAAAAATTTATGGAAAATGATGAAAAATGTGCGGAAGTAGCCCCAGATGACGTTTCCGGGCCTAACTCGAAATTTTCATATTTTGGACTTGTCGACTTTTAGAATTGGACGCCTCAATTCTAGGAAAAAAATGACATGGTTCAATATGCTAAATAATAAAATGATGTCACTCAGCAGATAAGGTACTTGTAAACACCTTCCCGGTCACGTCCGGCACCCATTTTTTTATTTTACTTCTCACATCCTATACCCAGTTCTAGGGTGCCGCAGAGGCTGAAACTTGGGGGAGATATTGGCGCAACCCCCCTCTACCTCGCATGAATTAGGGGGGTCGCGGCGACCCCTCTCAGGGTGGGTCGCCCTATGTGCAAAAATTTTTTGTGGCTTTTGTGGTGTCCCACAGCAGGTCCGGCACCCGCTGATTTTTGGGCTGTGGGAGCGGTATAAATCCAAAATTTTGGTGATGTGTTACCAACACCACTCCCCTACTATACACTATTCAACCATGTGAGATTAACGTGAAAAATTTCTCAAAAATTCACTTATTCTCCAAAAAAACACCACTCCCCAATAGATGGATGACAAAAAATCCACTTTTTGGAACTTTTTTATTAGACACTTGAAGAGATGGTTTACTATACTTTAAAGGGAAGGGTTTGATGTTTCAAGTTATGTAAAGAACCATACCTCTAAAATGCATGCATTGCAAAATTTACTTGGGGGGAATTTCAAAGTGTAAATTTCGCAAATTTTTGTTCCTGCAATGATGTCATTATGATGTCATAAAATTCACCCTAAGTAAAATTTGCAATGCAGGCATTTTAGAGGTATGGTTCTTTACATAACTTGAAACATCAAACCCTTCCCTTTAAAGTATTGTAAACCATCTCTTCAAGTGTCTAATAAAAAAGTTCCAAAAAGTGAATTTTTTGTCATCCATCTATTGGGGAGTGGTGTTTTTTGGAGAATAAGTGAATTTTTGAGAAATTTATCACGTTAATCTCACATGGTTGAATAGTGTATAGTAGGGGAGTGGTGTTGGTAACACATCCCCAAAATTTTAGATTTATAGCGCTCCCACAGCTCAAAAATCAGCGGGTGCCGGACCTGCTGTGGGACACCAAAAAAGCCACAAAAAATTTTTACCCTTAGGGCGACCCACCCTGAGAGAGGTCGCCGCGACCCCCTAATTCATACGAGGTAGAGGGGGGTTGCACCAATATCGCCCTCAAGTTTCAGCCTCTGCGGCACCCTAGAACTGGGTGTAGGATGTGAGAAGTAAAATCAAAAAATGGGTGCCGGACGTGACCGGGAAGGTGTTTATATGGAATAATGTCAGCACTCATCGCGGCATTTTGGCGCCATTTCTGGCGCCATGAAAAACAATGGAGTCGGGCGCCAAATTGGCGCCAGCAAAAATGGCGCCAATTTGGCTCCTGGCACCATAGGCGGCACAAGCTCCCAATTTGCGCTTGTGACATTCATATTAGCCAAATTTTCACCTTGTGACACCTTTTTGTCGGAGCTTATTTTATGTGAAGTTGGCAGGTAGCCCAAAAAATGGAAATTGCTATAAATACAAATAAGAATGGCTAAAAATAGGTATACAACCATGTATTTAGATGAAAATAGTGATTATAAGGGAGAAAATTGGCAAAATGAAGCAAATTTTGAGCTAATTTTGAGCTTTCACACTCATTTGCACAATACAGGCTTGTGAATGTCACAATGTGACAGTGAAATTTTTGCTTGTGACACCAAAAATTTTGCTTGTGACATTCACAATCGCACAAGCACTTACGCCGCCTATGCCTGGCACCATTGTTTAAACGTATAGGTAAACGTATAATCAAAAATTTGCAGCACCTATCGGCACAAAAATTGGAATAAACGAGTGCGTAAAGAACCGCACATTTTTATTTTCCTTTTTATTATCTTTCCATTTTCTTTTTTAATATTTTCATTTCTCGTTCGCTCAGTACAAGAACAAAATATAACTTTCCAATTTTGTAGAATGATATGTCCGTCGACTATACATATTGACATATTTACGCCCCACTGTGCACCGTTTTTCTACCGTATTTGAGATGTATCGCACTTCGCTGTTCAGTAAGATGTTGAATTTCATTGACGCTCAGCGAAGGGAAACATAAGTGGACCAAACCTGTATAATATCATGTCTGTCGAATTTATGCCTTTTATCGTTGGGGCCATTTTGGTGCCTGCCCTGGCGCCATTGTTGCTGCCGCCCTTGGCGCCTGGCGCCATCTTTTCAGGTGGCGCTGTGGCGAACTTGGCGCCTTGTGCCATTTTCTCTGGCGCTCTTTGGCGCCCGGTGCTATTATGTCGAATGACGTCATGCCGCCATGGCGCCTTTTTTTCTGGCGCTTTTTCATCACTAATGTCAACGTCAAGGTATCGGGGCTCTGTTGGTTCTCCGGTACTCGACACCTGACGTCTATTTGCACCAGCACTGCATTATTGTTAAAACGTACTTACGTTTACTCAATAAATACGGGTACTTGAGAACTGCTTAAATACGTTTACGTTTCCTCCTGAAAAAAACTCACTTACTCGCGTACTTTTTGAAACTACGCGAGTACAGAAAACGCATTTCAAATGGGCTTCGTTATAGTCTTTTATAGGATATCAAAAATAGAATAAAAAAAGTCAAAAACACATTAACTAGTGAATTTGATGGTGAAAAACTTTTACGTTTTCCTGGGACAAAAGTAATTTACTCACGTTGACTCATGAGTAAAACTAAAAAATAAACACTTTACGTTTTCTGTACTCACCTGTGGGTAAAAATAAAATACTTCACGTCCTTTATTTACATTATAAATACTAAAAAGTTCAGTACTTTGACCAACTCTGCTGTAAACACCGCCTTCATAAATGTATACTCCAGTTACTTTACACCCTGCATGCGTGGTTCCCCGCGGAAGCGTGCCAACGATTTTTTTACGCATGCTATTTTCATAAAAAGTTGAGAAAAGTAATCGTTGTTATTATGCTAAACGTTAACTTACTCACAACAATGATTTTTTCATGTTTTATACAAAAATCGCATGCTTATCATCATTGGCACGCTTCCAACGTGAGACATAAATGAGTGCGAGGGCAGAGTATCATGTCCGCCCAGTATACAAGTTTGTGGGCAACTGCACAGCTGGAGCGCGCGATGTGGCAGGAAGGCAGGGGAACGAAGTGCACAATGACTCTGCGTACAGGGGCGCTCCCAGACCCTGTAAAATGCCCTGTCAAATGTCAAATGTCATGCAATGTGTCAAAAGTCATGTAAAATGCCCTGCAAAATGGCAAATGTACATTTCACATGACTTTAGATGCATGACATTTGCCATTTTACAGGTCATTTTACAGGGTCTGGGATTGCCACCAGGGGAGCGAGGGTGAAGCGCCGCTCTGGGGATAAACAAAGGAGAAACCAGAACCTCTGGAATCGGGGAAAGATGACGGCGTGGCTCGAGAGAGAAGAAGAGAAGAGGCAACGGATAAGGGAGGAGAATGCTGCTAAAGGATTCTGTGACATAAATGAAGATGACCTGTGGAACCCCGACTACTGTTTACCGTACCCCCATGACGAATACATATGACCAGTGATTTGGATACATGTAACAGATGATAATTGATAGTTTATGTAGTGTTCAATGGTGGCCACCTTTTCTCACCAGTGCGACAAGCAATGCGTGAAATACTTGAATTCTTCTCTGACCAAATGAACTTGCCAGTATACTGGGGAGACTGCAAAGTATGCGTCCAAAATTACTTATGTCTCAGTCAATAATGTGTGACCAGGTACTTATGCATGCACTTTCAGGAAAACAAATATTTCAAAAAGAAAGTGACGAATGTTTTTTCCTGAAACACAGCTGAGTACAATTAGTACACTACCTAACAAAACATAACAAAGCCGAGAGACATAAGATAACATAATTATTGTAATGAACAGAATACAGAGACTGACATTTTTGGTAAAGACAAAGTTTTTGACACTTTACACCTGCACACTGTTATGCAAGACAAATTTTTGCCCAAATATTTGCATATTTTCTGTTCCCTCCCAGCGTGCAGTGAATTCAATGAAAAATGTGCATAATGCGGAATGGCAATGCCTGCCAAAAGGCACAACATTCAAACAGTTCAAACCAAGTGCATGTTTCACTACTCTTCAGCTTGATTTGTCATGTTGAGTATTTCAACTTGGCTAACGTTTTTGAAACCAAGTAAAGCGCCCCGGGGGCGCTATAAAGCTGTATAACGCCCCGGGCGTTGTGCACGGGGGGGGGGGGGGCGGTTTACACGAAGAAATACGGTTCACCTGTTTGAATGTTGTGCTTTTTGGCAGGCATTGCCATTCCGCATTATGCACATTTTTCATTGAATTCACTGCGCGCTGGGAGGGAACAGAAAATATGCAAATATTTGGGCAAAAATTTGTCTTGCATAACGCCCCCCCCCCCTCAAAATGATTTAACGCCCAGGCGTTATACAAGTTTTACAAAAATGTTGCTGAAAAGTGCCTCGGATTTGTATGACACCCGGGCGGTTTACACAGAGAAATACGGTAATTGAACCGAACTGCTGCTTGACAAATATTCACCACTCATCACAATTTCTTTTTATCAAACAAACGAGAACACACCGACAAAGTTGTTAAAAGGTACGTACGTTTACTCGAAAAATACGCGTACGCGAGTACGCGGTATATACATATACATATACTTTTCAAAAAAATACTGTACGCACTTGTACGCGTACATTTTCAAAGCATACCCGTACGGAAAATGTATTTCAGAAAATGCAATTTGGGACATATTTAGGTATAAAGTGACTACACTGCTAGGTATTTGCAGAAGTGGTACCGTTGAATAGTAAAGATATGTGTGCCTTTAATAAAAATTGCAACCAAATCAAAATTGTTGTGGAGACAATAGATGTGGAAACGAGTCGGGAGAGCGACAATTTTTATCTCCTAGAATAAAGAGACCTTGAACACTATTTTATCTGTCATTTGCTTATAGAAAAATATACGTTGTGCTGTACACGTATGAAAAAGTGCCCACTTTTACATATGCTATGAAGAAAATTAGCCGTTTCTACACTCACAAGAAAAGTACCCACATTTACGCCTATGTACGAGTAAAAAAAAAGTATTTTACGTTTTCTATACTTTGTGGTGAGTAAAAAAATACTTTACGTTTACATATACTTTTAAAAAAGTTCAGTAATTCTAACAACTCTGCACACCGAATGTCCGGTCGGGGCTGTTCTCACATCTATTGCCATCGCTGCATTCGCAACTAGCATCGTCTGCGTTAGTCTTCGCAGCGGCGCACGTGCCTCCGTTCTCGCAGATTATGGTGCAAACTACTTACGTAAGCCGTTTCATCGCAACGTGTGTCGTGCAAATGACGTAAAGCTGGCTTGTGGTCGATATATTGAATCAAAATAACTGCACAATCTTGATCGCCGTCTGGATCGTATGGCTGGGGGTGGTCCCAAGCCCTGTAAAGAGTAAAGTAAAGTGTTTAATGTAAAGTCAAATGAAAAGTAAAGTGTCAATTGTGTATACAAATCTTATTTTTCATATCCAAATCCAAATTTGTTTTTTGTATCCAAATCTTACAAAATGGATACAAAAACATAAGATTTGGATGCAAAAAAATTAAGATTTGGATACAGAATTGACACTTACCGTATTTCCTCAAATTACCCCCAGGGGTTTTTTTCAGAGTGAAAATTTTGAGAGAAAAACGTGAAAAATGCAACAATAACCACCATTTATAAGTTTTTACAGCCTTATATAGCGATGTAGATGTTATAAACTTTGTTCTAACGTAACACAGTTGGTGTTTTGAACGTCTGTTATGCATTTCCCAGACCACAAATTCATAGTGCCCATTTTGAGGGGGGGGGGCGTATTTCGAGGAAATACGGTAACTTGCCATTTCACTTGGCAGTAGTGATGGAAAACCGCCAGGAAAAATGGCGCCACGGCGCCATTCAAAAAAATTGGCGCCGGGCACCAAAGGGCGCCAGAGAAAATGGCGCCAGGCGCCAATGGCGCCACGACGCCATCTGAAAAAATGGCGCCGGGAGCCAAAGGGCGCCAGAAAAAATGGCGCCGGGCGCCAAAATGGTGCCAATGATAAAAGACACTATTTTAGCAGGTATAACAACAATTTAGATGCCAAAACAATTTAATTATCTAATTTTATACTGTATGGATAATCAACTCTAATTAACTTTTCAGTATTTAAATTACAACATCAGGTATCCTATTTAGATAAAATCCTGAATGTCAAGCATGACTTCAAAATTATTTTTGAATATTACACCGGCGGGCAAAAATCACGTGACTTTTTATCGATCGGTATTTTCATGCAATTCACTAATCATTTTATCAATTTGGATCGGTATGCATAAATTAACCACGCAACCCAGGCCGGCCGGTTTTACTATCCCGAAATGCCGGAAACTGACGGATTTACTTGCAGAGCGTGTGCGAGCGGAAATGGCATCCGGGTCAGAGGAAAGTGGAGTTCCACAGGATACTACCACGGTGGGGCTGACTTTGTTTTAGTTTTTGGGGTTGTTTGAAAATACGTTTACCTGACAGCCAGTGGATATAAATTAGGGGGGGTGACTTCATCTCTGATGATGGGGTCGGGTCACTCCAGATTGGTTCAGGTCAGATGGCAGACCCCAAAACCTGAACCAATTTAAAATTTTCCCCATTACAAAAGCACGTAATCAAAATTTTCTCAGCCGTGAGCAGTTTTCACTTTAATATCATAACTGAAGCTTTTTAAAGGAGCAATATGTTACCGTATTTGCTTCAAATACACCTTGAGTTAATTCCCCTTCGAAATACGCCCAGGTCTGAGCGAGCTGGGGAAAAAATAACCCTCACTCGACACCCCGTCTGTAATAAGGTACATAACTACATACATCATGTTTGCAATGAACAAGGTATTTCCTCAAAATACCCATAGGGTGTTTATTAGGGTAGGTAGGCGGTTTATTTTTCAGAGTGTAAATTTCGAGGGGGGTATTCGAGGGGTGGTAGTGTTTATTATTTCCCCAGAAATTTTAAAGACAGACTGTAGTAAAGATGGGCTTTTACCTACCCAAAACTGGTAAAAAAAGTTACAAAACAGGATATATTTAGATGTATCAACGGAGATGTATTTATATTTATTTATTTATTCAGATGTACCTATTTAGATGTAAGGATATATTTAGATGAATCAACACAAACTAGTCTCGTGTGTGGCTGTGATTCATATTGGCATCAATTAATACATCATGTACATTGTGTGCATGATGTACCTATACCAGACAGGGGTATTTTGAGGGGGTGTTTTTTTACTCAGCTCGAAAATGCCTGGGGGTATTTCGAGGGGGGTAATTAGAGGGGGTATTTCGAGGAAATATGATACATTGACTGCTTTGTGTAACGATCAACGATAAAATGTCCAAAAATGTCCTATTTGGTCACATTTATTCGCGGAATTTCGGCGCTATTTCTGGCGCCATCCAAAACAATGGCGCCAGGCGCCAAATTGGCGCCAGCGAAAATGGCGCCAAGCGCCAAGGGCGCCATGGCGCCATTCGAAATAATGGCGCCAGAGAAATGACCATATTCTTAAAGTGACCCTTTTTCCACCCAACCAAAAGGGCGCCAAGCGCCAATGGCGCCATGGCGCTGGCGCCATTTGGTGCGATTAAAGGGCGCCAGCGCCATGGCGCCATTCCATCACTACTTGGCAGTCGACACTTTACTTATCATTTGACATTTGACTTTGCATTTGACATTTGACACTCTACTTTACACTTTACAGGGCTTGGGATTGCCACCTGCCCTTCCCACAACGCTTCCGTATCAATCGTCCCATCTACACCGAGCCAGCGCCATGTGCCTTCACTGGTGCCCTTGTCAGTGGCGCCGACCCAAAAGAGCCTCCAACATTCGTGGCATGGTGGTATGAGACTGTGCACATGATTGAGCACTTTCGCAGCGTCAACTCGATTGTACCTTAGTTGTTAAAACGTATTTACATTTACTCGATAATTACGGATACTCGAGTACTGCGTAAATACGTTTACGTTTCCTCCCGGGAAAAATACACAAGTACCGCAAACGTATTTAAGCGGGGGATAGAAATTAGAAAGTGACATTTTGGCAGACAAAAAGTGGCAAAATGGGACATTTTCCTAAGAAATAGTTATCGGGAGAAAAAACACACATTTGATGTATTTTTGTGTAAAAATTGACAAAATTTCTGATGTTTACGTTTTCTGTGAGAAAAATACTCACATTAACATTTTATATGAGGGTGGACAGGGTTGGCAAATTATCAGGGAAAAAAGTAAAAATAAAATGCAAAATTGAAGAATAAAATAAAATAGAAAATTGAAGAATATAATAAAATACAAAATATGAAACATTAATAAAATAAAGATAAAATATAATTTTTACAATTACAATCCAATTCGAGCAGACAAAATCTGAATAAAAAATATGTAGATCCAGCTGGTGCAGACTGTGACTTTTTTTCTAAATTTGTGATAATATTGAATAAAATTGTATTTTTTTCCACATTTTGTTTCATTTCATTTTATATTTTCTTCAATTTTCCATTTTTTTCTTATTTATTAATACCGTATATTCTCTATTAATGTGACTGTCACATTATGGTTTTCAGCACATTTTTAGGGGTCATTCTATTGGAGGGGTTTCATAATTAAATAGATAGGGTCGCAGTTTATTGTGTGTCAACTGGCCACATAACTTAAGTGTGAGCATGACATTGTAAAGGTTTTTCAATGTGTAGGAAGAAGAAAAGGGAGGAAGATAAGGTCAAAGTAGGTGAAAAATAGCTCAAAATATGTATACAGAACATATAGTAGTAAAAAATAGCTTAAAATAGGCAGTTAGACACATGGCCTAGGGATTTTGGAGGTCGGGGGTCACATTATTGGAGGGGGTCACATTATACTCATACAACATGCCCAAAGGGGTCACAATACTGGAGGGGTCACTTTATTGGAGGGGTTGCAATAATAGAGCATTTACCCTTGTAAAATTGTATAAAAATTATATTTTATCGTTATTTTATACATGTTTCATATTTTGTATTTTATTTTATTCTTCAATTTTCTATTTTATTTTATTATTCAATTTTGCATTTTATTTTTACTTTTTTCCCTGATAATTTGCCAACCCTGTCCACATGGATGATGACATAAAGAGCACAAAGAGAAGTCATTCAAGGCGCGATAAAGAGATGCATTATGTTTGTCCGTTTGTTCGTCTGGGACAACACATGTTTTGTAACAAAAGACCAGCCCATGAAATCAGAGTATAAAAGGAATGCAGAATGTGACCATTTGCATTCACAGGAGACAGGATAACATTGCAGGAGAAAGGAAGAAGGAAGGACAATGGAGGGCAAAAGATGCATGTTGCTGCTGCTCGTCGCCATTCTCGTCGCTGCACAAGGTAAACTGCCTCAGTCGCATCTCTATCATCTTTATAATCCAACATCCAACACCATTTCCAACAGAAGTAAAAATACAAATTCAGTATTCAGTTCACAACTTGACTCCCTACAGATACCGTATTTCTCAAGGACGTATCCAGGGGGGGGGGGGGCGGGGGGGCTGCAGCCCCCCCCCCCTTCCCGGGGTGAGACTTAAAAAGTTCCGGAAAATGCGACTTTTCCTATATAATTTTAGATGTTTCTTAAAAATTTTGCGCGCAAGCGCGCAATTTCTTCCCCATGCATTGTATTTTCAGCGGATTTGTCCCTTTAAACCAATATTCTTGGAAATGAACACATTTTTGCGACTTTCCGCTGTATATGTATGCATAATTACATACATATAAAGCGGTTCCCGGCGCTGGTGCCAACGCCAATAGCGCCATGGCGTGGCGCCTTTGTATGGCGCAGCGCCAAAACATCTATTCGTACCCATATAGGGAAACATTTAGGGGGGGCTGAGCCCCCCCCCCGTTCGCCGGCCCCCGTAAACAAGCAGCCCCCCCCCCGCTCAAAAATCCTGGATACGTCCCTGGTATTTCTTCCAATAGAAGGGCGCCCTTCTATTTTTTTTCATCAACTTTTTTACCCGCCCTTCTATTAGAGATGCTCTTCTATTGGATACTGCCCTTCTATTTTTTCACCATTTTTTCAACGAATTCTTTTCACGTTCTGCCAAGGTTTTTCAAAGTGTTACGTCAGAGACAGTTCATAGAATGATGATTTGTAGAGTTCATTCAACATTTGATGATAAAATAGCAACGAATATATAGACAAAAGCCACTAAAGCACTGATATAAATTAATGTTTTCATGCATTTGGCACAATTCCAGCACTTTGAGTACCTTCTATTGGAGACCGCACTTCTATTTATTTCGTGGCCCAAATTAAGTCGAAAAAGTGTACCTTCTATTCGAGACGCCCTTCTATTGGAGACCCGCCCTTCTATTAGAAGAAATACGGTATCACTGATACCCAAGTTACGGTATAACGAACAATAGCACTGGAATGTAAAATTGAACCTCATGGTAGTATTTAGAACATGTTGATCGTCTCAACGAAAGGATAAGATTGGCCCAAGCTTTCTGAATACTGTATTTCCTCGAAATACCCCCCCTCGAAATACCCCCCCCTCAAAATATAGGCACTATGAATTTGTGGTCTGGGAAATGCATAACAGACGTCCAAAACACTTCACTGCGTTACGTCAGAACATCGTTTATACCATCTACATCCTTATAGGTATAAAGGCTGTAAAAACTTATAAATGGTGGATCTATACTGCATTATTCTTAAAACGTACTTACGTTTACTCAATAAATACGGGTACTTGAGAACTGCTTAAATACGTTTACGTTTCCTCCTGAAAAAAACTCACTTACTCGCGTACTTTTTGAAAGTACGCGAGTACAGAAAACGCATTTCAAATGGGCTTCTTTATAGTCTTTTATAGGATATCAAAAATAGAATAAAAATAGGCAAAAACACATTAACTAGTGAATTTGATGGTGAAAAACTTTTACGTTTTCCTGGGACAAAAGTGATTTACTCACGTTGACTCATGAGTAAAACTAAAAAATAAACACTTTACGTTTTCTGTACTCACCTGTGAGTAAAAAATAAATACTTCACGTCCTTTATTTACATTATAAATACTAAAAAGTTCAGTACTTTGACCAACTCTGCCGTAAACACCGCCTTCATAAATGTACAAGTTTGTGGGCAACTGCACAGCTGGAGCGCGCGATGTGGCAGGAAGGCAGGGGAACGAAGTGCACAATGACTCTGCGTACAGGGGCGCTCCCAGACCCTGTAAAATGCCCTGTCAAATGTCAAATGTCATGCAATGTGTCAAAAGTTATGTAAAATGCCCTGCAAAATGGCAAATGTACATTTCACATGACTTTAGATGCATGACATTTGCCATTTTACAGGGCATTTTACAGGGTCTGGGATTGCCACCAGGGGAGCGAGGGTGAAGCGCCGCGCTGGGGATAAACAAAGGAGAAACCAGAACCTCTGGAATCGGGGAAAGATGACGGCGTGGCTCGAGAGAGAAGAAGAGAAGAGGCAACGGATAAGGGAGGAGAATGCTGCTAAAGGATTCTGTGACATAAATGAAGATGACCTGTGGAACCCCGACTACTGTTTACCGTACCCCCATGACGAATACATATGACCAGTGATTTGGATACATGTAACAGATGATAATTGATAGTTTATGTAGTGTTCAATGGTGGCCACCTTTTCTCACCAGTGCGACAAGCAATGCGTGAAATACTTGAATTCTTCTCTGACCAAATGAACTTGCCAGTATACTGGGGAGACTGCAAAGTATGCGTCCAAAATTACTTATGTCTCAGTCAATAATGTGTGACCAGGTACTTATGCATGCACTTTCAGGAAAACAAATATTTCAAAAAGAAAGTGACGAATGTTTTTTCCTGAAACACAGCTGAGTACAATTAGTACACTACCTAACAAAACATAACAAAGCCGAGAGACATAAGATAACATAATTATTGTAATGAACAGAATACAGAGACTGACATTTTTGGTAAAGACAAAGTTTTTGACACTTTACACCTGCACACTGTTATGCAAGACAAATTTTTGCCCAAATATTTGCATATTTTCTGTTCCCTCCCAGCGTGCAGTGAATTCAATGAAAAATGTGCATAATGCGGAATGGCAATGCCTGCCAAAAGGCACAACATTCAAACAGTTCAAACCAAGTGCATGTTTCACTACTCTTCAGCTTGATTTGTCATGTTGAGTATTTCAACTTGGCTAACGTTTTTGAAACCAAGTAAAGCGCCCCGGGGGCGCTATAAAGCTGTATAACGCCCCGGGCGTTGTGCACGGGGGGGGGGGGGCGGTTTACACGAAGAAATACGGTTCACCTGTTTGAATGTTGTGCCTTTTGGCAGGCATTGCCATTCCGCATTATGCACATTTTTCATTGAATTCACTGCACGCTGGGAGGGAACAGAAAATATGCAAATAATTGGGCAAAAATTTGTCTTGCATAACGCCCCCCCCCCCCTCAAAATGATTTAACGCCCAGGCGTTATACAAGTTTTACAAAAATGTTGCTGAAAAGTGCCTCGGATTTGTATGACACCTGGGCGGTTTACACGGAGAAATACGGTAATTGAACCGAACTGCTGCTTGACAAATATTCACCACTCATCACAATTTCTTTTATCAAACAAACGAGAACACACCGACAAAGTTGTTAAAAGGTACGTACGTTTACTCGAAAAATACGCGTACGCGAGTACGCGGTAAATACATATACATATACTTTTCAAAAAAATACTGTACGCACTTGTACGCGTACATTTTCAAAGCATACCCGTACGGAAAATGTATTTCAGAAAATGCAATTTGGGACATATTTAGGTATAAAGTGACTACACTGCTAGGTATTTGCAGAAGTGGTACCGTTGAATAGTAAAGATATGTGTGCCTTTAATAAAAATTGCAACCAAATCGAAATTGTTGTGGAGACAATAGATGTGGAAACGAGTCGGGAGAGCGACAATTTTTATCTCCTAGAATAAAGAGACCTTGAAAACTATTTTATCTGTCATTTGCTTATAGAAAAATATACGTTGTGCTGTACACGTATGAAAAAGTGCCCACTTTTACATATGCTATGAAGAAAATTAGCCGTTTCTACACTCACAAGAAAAGTACCCACATTTACGCGTATGTACGAGTAAAAAAAAAGTATTTTACGTTTTCTATACTTTGTGGTGAGTAAAAAAATACTTTACGTTTACATATACTTTTAAAAAAGTTCAGTAATTCTAACAACTCTGCACACCGAATGTCCGGTCGGGGCTGTTCTCACATCTATTGCCATCGCTGCATTCGCAACTAGCATCGTCTGCGTTAGTCTTCGCAGCGGCGCACGTGCCTCCGTTCTCGCAGATTATGGTGCAAACTATTTACGTAAGCCGTTTCATCGCAACGTGTGTCGTGCAAATGACGTAAAGCTGGCTTGTGGTCGATATATTGAATCAAAATAACTGCACAATCTTGATCGCCGTCTGGATCGTATGGCTGGGGGTGGTCCCAAGCCCTGTAAAGAGTAAAGTAAAGTGTTTAATGTAAAGTCAAATGAAAAGTAAAGTGTCAATTGTGTATACAAATCTTATTTTTCATATCCAAATCCAAATTTGTTTTTTGTATCCAAATCTTACAAAATGGATACAAAAACATAAGATTTGGATGCAAAAAAATTAAGATTTGGATACAGAATTGACACTTACCGTATTTCCTCGAATTACCCCCAGGGGTTTTTTTCAGAGTGAAAATTTTGAGAGAAAAACGTGAAAAATGCAACAATAACCACCATTTATAAGTTTTTACAGCCTTATATAGCGATGTAGATGTTATAAACTTTGTTCTAACGTAACACAGTTGGTGTTTTGAACGTCTGTTATGCATTTCCCAGACCACAAATTCATAGTGCCCATTTTGAGGGGGGGGGCGTATTTCGAGGAAATACGGTAACTTGCCATTTCACTTGGCAGTAGTGATGGAAAACCGCCAGGAAAAATGGCGCCACGGCGCCATTCAAAAAAATTGGCGCCGGGCGCCAAAGGGCGCCAGAGAAAATGGCGCCAGGCGCCAATGGCGCCACGACGCCATCTGAAAAAATGGCGCCGGGAGCCAAAGGGCGCCAGAAAAAATGGCGCCGGGCGCCAAAATGGTGCCAATGATAAAAGACACTATTTTAGCAGGTATAACAACAATTTAGATGCCAAAACAATTTAATTATCTAATTTTATACTGTATGGATAATCAACTCTAATTCACTTTTCAGTATTTAAATTACAACATCAGGTATCCTATTTAGATAAAATCCTGAATGTCAAGCATGACTTCAAAATTATTTTTGAATATTACACCGGCGGGCAAAAATCACGTGACTTTTTATCGATCGGTATTTTCATGCAATTCACTAATCATCTATCAATTTGGATCGGTATGCATAAATTAACCACGCAACCCAGGCCGGCTGGTTTTACTATCCCGAAATGCCTGAAACTGACGGATTTATATGCCGAGCGTGTGCGAGCGGAAATGGCATCCGGGTCAGAGGAAAGTGGAGTTCCACAGGATACTACCACGGTGGGGCTGACTTTGTTTCAGTTTTTGGGGTTGTTTGAAAATACGTTTAAACTCAACGGACATAATAGAAGTCAATGGTCTAAGGAATTTTCGTACAACTGCGTATATTCTTAGTTGGCACACGTCCAAGTTACCGTTTGCGAGAATGTTACCAAGTATGAAAGACGCAGGATTTCCGTCAGCGTCAACAAAAATGGCTGCGGAATGCGATTAAGCGACCGCAATTGGTCGCTAATGGCAGCCCACACACGAGTTGACACTTGTGTTGACTTCATTGCATCCTGCGGTCATTATCGTTGACGCGAACGGAAATCATGCGTCTTTTACTTCGTTCGTATAAAACGCAACAGTAACTTGGACGCAGCGGTAAGTTCATACGTAATTTTTTGAATGAATTTGTCGGGACTGCGACGATAAGATCTTACCTAAGACCTAACAATCCGACTTTCTATAACGATTTGTCTATCAAATTCACATCGTTCTCGCATAAAAAGTAGGATTGAATCAAATTTATCGTGAACCGAATGGAATCCGTCCATTCAAGCTCGAATTAAAAAACATTCGTCATTGGTAACGAAGGGCCGAATCGCTGATTCGTTTCATGTCCGCCGAGTTTACCTGACAGCCAGTGGATATAAATTAGGGGGGGTGACTTCATCTCTGATGATGGGGTCGGGTCACTCCAGATTGGTTCAGGTCAGATGGCAGACACCGAAACCTGAACCAATCTAAAATTTTCCCCGTTACAAAAGCATGTAATCAAAATTTTCTCAGCCGTGAGCAGTTTTCACTTGCATATCATAACTGAAGCTTTTTCAAGGAGCAATATGTTACCGTATTTGCTTCAAATACACCTTGAGTTAATTCCCCTTCAAAATACGCCCAGATCTGAGCGAGCTGGGGAAAAAATAACCCTCACTCGACACCCCGTCTGTAATAAGGTACATAACTAAATACATCATGTTTGCAATGAACATGATGTTTTGATGGCTGCCAATTCACATCGCAGCCATACGTATTTCCTCAAAATACCCATAGGGTGTTTATTAGGGTAGGTAGGCGGTTTATTTTTCAGAGTGTAAATTTCGAGGGGGGTATTCGAGGGGTGGTAGTATTTATTATTTCCCCAGAAATTTTAAAGACAGACTGTAGTAAAGATGGGCTTTTACCTACCCAAAACTGGTAAAAAAAGTTACAAAACAGGATACCGTATTACCTCGAATTATCCCCCCCCCCCTTGAATTAACCCCCCCCCCCCCCCCCTCGAAATACCCCCCCTAAATTTCGGCTGAGGAAATAATAAACCCCCCCCTCAAAATACCCCCCCTAAAATTGAGTGGCAAGAGAACGTACATGACAAATACCGCAGTTTGTGATCTGTAAAGTCAGAACACACGTTAAGACTGATGATTGAGTGACGTTAGGTAAGGGTTTATGTGTATATACAGTTATTAATGCCTAAAAACACATATACGTCTATGTAAACGCTTGATTTTTCTACGTCTGAGAATGCGGAATTTCTGAAAATTTCTGGCGAAATAATAGACCTCCCCCTCGAATAAACCCCCCCCCTCGAATTATCCCCCCCTCAAATTTTGCTGTCAAAATAATAAACCCCCTGGGGGTATTTCGAGGTAATACGGTATATTTAGATGTATCAACGGAGATGTATTTAGATTTATTTCTTTATTTTTTCAGATGTATACTCGGCAGACATGATACTATACAATGAGTTGCATGATGTCTTATCATGCACGCTGTATCCAACCCGTAGAACTCTGTTTTGGTGACTCGTGCTTAGGCATATACGGAATGAAACTATTCAATTGTGCCCGCACAATTCAAACCCCCGTCAAAGTGTAGTTGAGTTTTTTGGCATGATGCCATCCAAGCGTCGTCTGGATCTGAATAAATACAAAGCGGGAACGTTTTCTGAATTCAAAATTTTGAACGTAACAAGTTTTCGTCAAAATGAATCGATAGCGTGTAACTTTTCTAAATATGAATTAGATTAAACGTAGGTAAACGTATAATCAAAAATTTGCAGCACCTATCGGCACAAAAATTAGAGTAAACGAGTGCGTAAAGAACAGCACATTTTTATTTTCCTTCTTACTATCTTTATATTTTCTTTTTTATTAAATTCCTTTCTCGTTCGCTCTACAAGAACAAAATATAACTTTCCAATTTTGTAGAATGATATGTCCGTCGACTATACATATTGACATATTTACGACCCACTGTGCACCGTTTTTCTACCGTATTTAAGATGTATCGCACTTCGCTGTTCAGTAAGATGTTGAATTTCATTGACGCTCAGCGAAGCGAAACATAAGTGGACCAAACCTGTGTAATATCATGTCTGCCGACTATACCTATTTAGATGTAAGGATATATTTAGATGAATCAACACAAACTAGTCTCGTGTGTGGCTGTGATTCATATTGGCATCAATTAATACATCATGTACATTGTGTGCATGATGTACCTATACCAGACAGGGGTATTTTGAGGGGGTGTTTTTTTTACTCAGCTCGAAAATGCCTGGGGGTATTTCGAGGGGGGTAATTAGAGGGGGTATTTCGAGGAAGTATGATACATTGACTGCTTTGTGTAACGATCAACGATAAAATGTCTAAAAATGTCCTATTTGGTCACATTTATTCGCGGAATTTCGGCGCTATTTCTGGCGCCATCCAAAACAATGGCGCCGGGCGCCATGGCGCCATAGAAATAATGGCACCAGAGAAAAGGGCGCCAAGCGCCAATGGCGCCATTCCATCACTACTTGGCAGTCGACACTTTACTTATCATTTGACATTTGACTTTGCATTTGACATTTGACACTCTACTTTACACTTTACAGGGCTTGGGATTGCCACCTGCCCTTCCCACAACGCTTCCGTATCAATCGTCCCATCTACACCGAGCCAGCGCCATGTGCCTTCACTGGTGCCCTTGTCAGTGGCGCCGACCCAAAAGAGCCTCCAACATTCGTGGCATGGTGGTATGAGACTGTGCACATGATTGAACCTTAGTTGTTAAAACGTATTTACATTTACTCGATAATTATGGATACTTGAGTACTGCGTAAATACGTTTACGTTTCCTCCCGGGAAAAATACCGGTACGCACTTACTCGCGTACTTGTTGAAAGTACACAAGTACCGCAAACGTATTTAAGCGGGGGATAGAAATTAGAAAGTGACATTTTGGCAGACAGAAAGTGGCAAAATGGGACATTTTCCTAAGAAATAGTTATCGGGAGAAAAAACACACATTTGATGTATTTTTGTGTAAAAATTGACAAAATTTCTGATGTTTACGTTTTCTGTGAGAAAAATACTCACATTAACATTTTATATGAGAAAAATACTTATTTTTACGTTTTCTGTGAGAAAAATACTCACTTTAACATTTTATATGAGAAAAATACTCATTTTTACGTTTACTCCGAAAAAAAATATTGTACTCACGTTTTATGCAGTGTAAAAGTCTTTAAAAAATACTTTACGTTTTCTGTACTCAGGGTTGAATAAATAAAAAAATACTTTACGTTTACGTTTACTTTGAAACAGTTGAGTACTTTTAACAACTCGATTGTACAGTGTGAGCAGCGAGCCGCCGGGCCGACTGGTGCAAATGCGCGCCGCTTCGAGTATCCCCTGCTGGCGTACATTATCTACAAAGAGATTCAAGCAGATTCAAGCAGATCCTTTTATAGGTGAAAAATAGCTCAAAATATGTATACAGAACATATAGTAGTAAAAAATAGCTTAAAATAGGCAGTTAGACACATGGCCTAGGGATTTTGGAGGCCGGGGGTCACATTATTGGAGGGGGTCACATTATACTCATACAACATGCCCAAAGGGGTCACAATACTGGAGGGGTCACTTTATTGGAGGGGGTTGCAATAATAGAGCATTTACCCTTGTAAAATTGTAAAAAAAAATTATTTTATCTTTATTTTATTAATGTTTCACATTTTGTATTTTATTTTTTTCTTCAATTTTCTATTTTATTTTATTCTTCAATTTTGCATTTTATTTTTACTTTTTTCCCTGATAATTTGCCAACCCTGTCCACATGGATGATGACTTAAAGAGCACAAAGAGAAGTCATTCAAGGCGCAATAAAGAGATGCATTATGTTTGTCCGTTTGTTCGTCTGGGACAACACATGTTTTGTAACAAAAGACCAGCCCATGAAATCAGAGTATAAAAGGAATGCAGAATGTGACCATTTGCATTCACAGGAGACAGGATAACATTGCAGGAGAAAGGAAGAAGGAAGGACAATGGAGGGCAAAAGATGCATGTTGCTGCTGCTCGTCGCCATTCTCGTCGCTGCACAAGGTAAACTGCCTCAGTCGCATCTCTATCATCTTTATAATCCCACTTCCTCATGGTAGTATTTAGAACATGTTGATCATCTCAACGAAAGGATAAGATTGGCCCAAGCTTTCTGAATACTGTATTTCCTCGAAATACCCCCCCTCGAAATACCCCCCCCTCAAAATATAGGCACTATGAATTTGTGGTCCGGGAAATGCATAACAGACGTTCAAAACACTTAACTGCGTTACGTCAGAACATCGTTTATACCATCTACATCCTTATAGGTATAAGGCTGTAAAAACTTATAAATGGTGGATCTATACTGCATTATTGTTAAAACGTACTTACGTTTACTCAATAAATACGGGTACTTGAGAACTGCTTAAATACGTTTATGTTTCCTCCTGAAAAAAACTCACTTACTCGCGTACTTTGTGAAAGTACGCGAGTACAGAAAACGCATTTCAAATGGGCTTCTTTATAGTCTTTTATAGGATATCAAAAATAGAATAAAAATAGGCAAAAACACATTAACTAGTGAATTTGATGGTGAAAAACTTTTACGTTTTCCTGGGACAAAAGTAATTTACCCACGTTGACTCATGAGTAAAACTAAAAAATAAACACTTTACGTTTTCTGTACTCACCTGTGAGTAAAAAATAAATACTTCACGTCCTTTACTTACATTATAAATACTAAAAAGTTCAGTACTTTGACCAACTCTGCCGTAAACACCGCCTTCATAAATGTACAAGTTTGTGGGCAACTGCACAGCTGGAGCGCGCGATGTGGCAGGAAGGCAGGGGAACGAAGTGCACAATGACTCTGCGTACAGGGGCGCTCCCAGACCCTGTAAAATGCCCTGTCAAATGTCAAATGTCATGCAATGTGTCAAAAGTTATGTAAAATGCCCTGCAAAATGGCAAATGTACATTTCACATGACTTTAGATGCATGACATTTGCCATTTTACAGGGCATTTTACAGGGTCTGGGATTGCCACCAGGGGAGCGAGGGTGAAGCGCCGCGCTGGGGATAAACAAAGGAGAAACCAGAACCTCTGGAATCGGGGAAAGATGACGGCGTGGCTCGAGAGAGAAGAAGAGAAGAGGCAACGGATAAGGGAGGAGAATGCTGCTAAAGGATTCTGTGACATAAATGAAGATGACCTGTGGAACCCCGACTACTGTTTACCGTACCCCCATGACGAATACATATGACCAGTGATTTGGATACATGTAACAGATGATAATTGATAGTTTATGTAGTGTTCAATGGTGGCCACCTTTTCTCACCAGTGCGACAAGCAATGCGTGAAATACTTGAATTCTTCTCTGACCAAATGAACTTGCCAGTATACTGGGGAGACTGCAAAGTATGCGTCCAAAATTACTTATGTCTCAGTCAATAATGTGTGACCAGGTACTTATGCATGCACTTTCAGGAAAACAAATATTTCAAAAAGAAAGTGACGAATGTTTTTTCCTGAAACACAGCTGAGTACAATTAGTACACTACCTAACAAAACATAACAAAGCCGAGAGACATAAGATAACATACCGTATTGGCTTGTTTTGAGTGCCATGCTTGAATTGAGTGCCATGCTCGAATACAGTGCCAGGGTAACCGCCTTATGAAACAATAGAGTACCATGCTTGAATTGAGTGCCCCCCCCCAAATAGAACGAAACGTGACGCGGTAGCGCATCATGTCTGCATAAAACATGACTGCCTGCGCATGGCACGAGCCGCTTCTGTTGTTAAATGTTTTGTCGTTGTGAGTGGTTCACATCGGTGGCGGCAAAAGCAAACCCCACAAAGGGCGGGACCATATGTTGAGGTTTTGCGCTGGATTAGTGAGGTATGAAACGTGAGCGTGTGATCCGCCTAATAATGAGCAATATGTATCTGTTATGGAATGGCAGTATCTTGTAAATGTCTTATGAAATAATACAGTACCATGCTCGAATTGAGTGCCATGCTTGAATTGAGTGCCACTGTAAGGACGTTGTGAAAAAATACAGTGCCCGGGGTTCAAAACAAGCCAATACGGTAATTATTGTAATGAACAGAATACAGAGACTGACATTTTTGGTAAAGACCAAGTTTTTGACACTTTACACCTGCACACTGTTATGCAAGACAAATATTTGGGCAAAAATTTGTCTTGCATAACGCCCCCCCCCCCTCAAAATGATTTAACGCCCAGGCGTTATACAAGTTTTACAAAAATGTTGCTGAAAAGTGCCTCGGATTTGTATGACACCCGGGCGGTTTACACAGAGAAATACGGTAATTGAACCGAACTGCTGCTTGACAAATATTCACCACTCATCACAATTTCTTTTTATCAAACAAACGAGAACACACTGACAAAGTTGTTAAAAGGTACGTACGTTTACTTGAAAAATACGCGTACGCGAGTACGCGGTAAATACATATACATATACTTTTCAAAAAAATACTGTACGCACTTGTACGCGTACATTTTCAAAGTATACGCGTACGGAAAATGTATTTCAGAAAATGCATTTTGGGACATATTTAGGTATAAAGTGACTACACTGCTAGGTATTTGCAGAAGTGGTACCGTTGAATAGTAAAGATACGTGTGCCTTTAATAAAAATTGCAACCAAATCGAAATTGTTGTGGAGACAATAGATGTGGAAACGAGTCGGGAGAGCGACAATTTTTATCTCCTAGAATAAAGAGACCTTGAAAACTATTTTATCTGTCATTTGCTTATAGAAAAATATACGTTGTGCTGTACACGTATGAAAAAGTGCCCACTTTTACATATTCTATGAAGAAAATTAGCCGTTTCTACACTCACAAGAAAAGTACCCACATTTACGCGTACGTACGAGTAAAAAAAAAGTATTTTACGTTTTCTATACTTTGTGGTGAGTAAAAAAATACTTTACGTTTACATATACTTTTAAAAAAGTTCAGTATTTCTAACAACTCTGCACACCGAATGTCCGGTCGGGGCTGTTCTCACATCTATTGCCATCGCTGCATTCGCAACTAGCATCGTCTGCGTTAGTCTTCGCAGCGGCGCACGTGCCTCCGTTCTCGCAGATTATGGTGCAAACTATTTACGTAAGCCGTTTCATCGCAACGTGTGTCGTGCAAATGACGTAAAGCTGGCTTGTGGTCGATATATTGAATCAAAAGAACTGCACAATCTTGATCGCCGTCTGGATCGTATGGCTGGGGGTGGTCCCAAGCCCTGTAAAGAGTAAAGTAAAGTGTTTAATGTAAAGTCAAATGAAAAGTAAAGTGTCAATTGTGTATACAAATCTTATTTTTCATATCCAAATTGTTTTTTGTATCCAAATCTTACAAAATGGATACAAAAACATAAGATTTGGATGCAAAAAATTAAGATTTGGATACAGAATTGACACTTACCGTATTTCCTCGAATTACCCCCAGGGGTTTTTTTCAGAGTGAAAATTTTGAGAGAAAAACGTGAAAAATGCAACAATAACCACCATTTATAAGTTTTTACTACCTTATATAGCGATGTAGATGTTATAAACTTTGTTCTAACATAACACAGTTGGTGTTTTGAACGTCTGTTATGCATTTCCCAGACCACAAATTCATAGTGCCCATTTTGAGGGGGGGGGCGTATTTCGAGGAAATACGGTAACTTGCCATTTCACTTGGCAGCAGAGTTGTACAAATACTGGTATTTTCGGAAAACGTAAACATAAACGTAAATACCTTTTCTAAATTGTGAGTATCAATACTGAAAACGTAAAATACTTCTAAAATACCTGGGTAAACGTAAAAAAAAACGTAAACGTAAAAATTTCTTCGAATTGCACCACCCATGATCAAGTGCATTGAAAAACACTTTTGTTTTTCCTATTTCAACCATTTCTCTGCGAATACGATCACATTCTTGCTAACCTATGTTATTTATCAAACAATTGAGTAGATAATTGGCCAAAAACATAAATTGTATGTATTGTATCAGAAAAAAAGTTAAAAATGCACTGTTTTTGTGCATTTTCCATATGATTTTTATGTTTTCTCTGGTACCCGGGTAATTGTGCCAGGAAAACGTAACAAAACGTAATGGTATTTTTGGAAAACGTAAACGTAAACGTAAATATAAATACCCAAATAACCGGGTATTTCGGGTAAACGTAAATACGATTTTCCAACTCTGCTTGGCAGTAGTGATGGAAAAGCGCCAGGAAAAATGGCGCCACGGCGCCATTCAAAATAATGGCGCCGGGCGCCAGAGAAAACGGCGCCAGGCGCCAATGGCGCCACGACGCCATCTGAAAAAATGGCGCCGGGAGCCAAAGGGCGCCAGAAAAAATGGCGCCGGGCGCCAAAATGGCGCCAATGATAAAAGACACTATTTTAGCAGGTATAACAACAATTTAGATGCCAAAACAATTTAATTATCTAATTTTATACTGTATGGATAATCAACTCTAATTCACCTTTCAGTATTTAAATTACAACATCACGTATCCTATTTAGATAAAATCCTGAATGTCAAGCATGATTTCAAAATTATTTTTGAATATTACACCGGCGGGCAAAAATCACGTGACTTTTTATCGATCGGTATTTTCATGCAATTCACTAATCATCTATCAATTTGGATCGGTATGCATAAATTAACCACGCAACCCAGGCCGGCTGGTTTTACTATCCCGAAATGCCTGAAACTGACGGATTTACTTGCAGAGCGTGTGCGAGCGGAAATGGCATCCGGGTCAGAGGAAAGTGGAGTTCCACAGGATACTACCACGGTGGGGCTGACTTTGTTTCAGTTTTTGGGGTTGTTTGAAAATACGTTTACCTGACAGCCAGTGGATATAAATTAGGGGGGGTGACTTCATCTCTGATGATGGGGTCGGGTCACTCCAGATTGGTTCAGGTCAGATGGCAGACCCCAAAACCTGAACCAATTTAAAATTTTCCCCATTACAAAAGCACGTAATCAAAATTTTCTCAGCCGTGAGCAGTTTTCACTTGCATATCATAACTGAAGCTTTTTCAAGGAGCAATATGTTACCGTATTTGCTTCAAATACACCTTGAGTTAATTCCCCTTCAAAATACGCCCAGATCTGAGCGAGCTGGGGAAAAAATAACCCTCACTCGACACCCCGTCTGTAATAAGGTACATAAACTCGGCGGACATGAAACGAATCAGCGATTCGGCCCTTCGTTACCAATGACGAATGTTTTTTAATTCGAACTTGTATGGACGGATTCCATTCGGTTCACAATAAATTTGATTCAATCCGACTTTTTATGCGAGAACGATGTGAATTTGATAGACAAATCGTTATAGAAAGTCGGATTGTTAGGTCTTAGGTAAGATCTTATCGTCGCAGTCCCGACAAATTCATTCAAAAAATTACGTATGAACTTACCGCTGCGTCCAAGTTACTGTTGCGTTTTATACGAACGAAGTAAAAGACGCATGATTTCCGTTCGCGTCAACGATAATGACCGCAGAATGCAATTAAGTCAACACAAGTGTCAACTCGTGTGTGGGCTGCCATTAGCGACCAATTGCGGTCGCTTAATCGCATCCCGCAGTCATTTTTGTTGCCGCTGACGGAAATCCTGCGTCTTTCATACTTGGTAACATTCTCGCAAACGGTAACTTGGACGTGTGCCAACTAAGAATATACGCAGTTGTACGAAAATTCCTTAGACCATTGACTTCTATAATGTCCGTCGAGTTTAACTAAATACATCATGTTTGCAATGAACAAGGTATTTCCTCAAAATACCCATAGGGTGTTTATTAGGGTAGGTAGGCGGTTTATTTTTCAGAGTGTAAATTTCGAGGGGGGTATTCGAGGGGTGGTAGTATTTATTATTTCCCCAGAAATTTTAAAGACAGACTGTAGTAAAGATGGGCTTTTACCTACCCAAAACTGGTAAAAAAAGTTACAAAACAGGATATATTTAGATGTATCAACGGAGATGTATTTATATTTATTTATTTATTTATTCAGATGTACCTATTTAGATGTAAGGATATATTTAGATGAATCAACACAAACTAGTCTCGTGTGTGGCTGTGATTCATATTGGCATCAATTAATACATCATGTACATTGTGTGCATGATGTACCTATACCAGACAGGGGTATTTTGAGGGGGTGTTTTTTTACTCAGCTCGAAAATGCCTGGGGGTATTTCGAGGGGGGTAATTAGAGGGGGTATTTCGAGGAAATATGATACATTGACTGCTTTGTGTAACGATCAACGATAAAATGTCCAAAAATGTCCTATTTGGTCACATTTATTCGCGGAATTTCGGCGCTATTTCTGGCGCCATCCAAAACAATGGCGCCAGGCGCCAAATTGGCGCCAGCGAAAATGGCGCCAAGCGCCAAGGGCGCCATGGCGCCATTCGAAATAATGGCGCCAGAGAAATGACCGTATTCTTAAAGTGACCCTTTTTCCACCCAACCAAAAGGGCGCCAAGCGCCAATGGCGCCATGGCGCTGGCGCCATTTGGTGCCATTAAAGGGCGCCAGCGCCATGGCGCCATTCCATCACTACTTGGCAGTCGACACTTTACTTATCATTTGACATTTGATTTGCATTTGACATTTGACACTCTACTTTACACTTTACAGGGCTTGGGATTGCCACCTGCCCTTCCCACAACGCTTCCGTATCAATCGTCCCATCTACACCGAGCCAGCGCCATGTGCCTTCACTGGTGCCCTTGTCAGTGGCGCCGACCCAAAAGAGCCTCCAACATTCGTGGCATGGTGGTATGAGACTGTGCACATGATTGAGCACTTTCGCAGCGTCAACTCGATTGTACCTTAGTTGTTAAAACGTATTTACATTTACTCGATAATTACGGATACTCGAGTACTGCGTAAATACGTTTACGTTTCCTCCCGGGAAAAATACACAAGTACCGCAAACGTATTTAAGCGGGGGGATAGAAATTAGAAAGTGACATTTTGGCAGACAAAAAGTGGCAAAATGGGACATTTTCCTAAGAAATAGTTATCGGGAGAAAAAACACACATTTGATGTATTTTTGTGTAAAAATTGACAAAATTTCTGATGTTTACGTTTTCTGTGAGAAAAATACTCACATTAACATTTTATATGAGAAAAATACTCATTTTTACGTTTTCTGTGAGAAAAATACTCACTTTAACATTGTATATGAGAAAAATACTCATTTTTACGTTTACTCCGAAAAAAATATTGTACTCACGTTTTATGCAGTGTAAAAGTCTTTAAAAAATACTTTACGTTTTCTGTACTCAGGGTTGAATAAAAATAAAATACTTTACGTTTACGTTTACTTTGAAACAGTTGAGTACTTTTAACAACTCGATTGTACAGTGTGAGCAGCGAGCCGCCGGGCCGACTGGTGCAAATGCGCGCCGCTTCGAGTATCCCCTGCTGGCGTACATTATCTACATGGTCCGGCTGAAAAGTCCCCGGGCAGTGCTCGCCATTCGCGCTTGGGGTAAGCTACAGTCATAAAATTTTGACAGGTTAAGATATCAGGTGTTTCGAGTTACCACCCAAAATTTCACCCCTCTAACTCAACCCACTGTGGAACTGTGGGGGTTACAATTTTGGTCATTTTGTACTGATGTACAAATGGTACTCTAGCTCAATGCTGCTTTAAGTTGTGATCATGAAACCACCAGTGTTGGCAATGTGGTGATAATATTCAACACTTTTATCAACTTCATTGCTAGTAAGGTAAAATTAATATGCAGATCAGGTTGATGTGCAAGAAACGTGGGAACTGTGATGGATGTTTTTGGTGGTCATCTGAGATCATGTTGTAATGCAATGATTTTAATGTTGTTTTGAAATGTGCAGTAAGTGAGTAATGCGTTTAAAATTTCCCTATGTTTCATTACTAATCTGTAGTGGACACATTATCTGTGTTCAACAGCAGTGTGCATGCAAAATGCACCCTGTATTAACCACTTTTTGAAGAGAGGCAGAATGATGAATTTGGTGGTGAGAGTAGTGACAGTAATGACAATATGAACTAGGCTAATGATATCATAGGTAATGTTGGTTAGTGCTGGCACATTGCCAACACTGGTGGCTTACACTAGCCAAAGTTTCCTGATCACAACTTAAAGCAGCATTGAGCTAGAGCACCATTTGTACATCAGTACAAAATGACCGAAATTGTAACCCCCACAGTTCTGCACTGGGTTGAGCTAGAGGGGTGAAATTTTGGGTGAAAACTAAAAACACCTGATATCTTAACCTGTCAAAATTTTATGACCGTAGCTTACCCCAAGCGCGAATGGCGAGCACTGCCCGGCCGACCATGTACAAAGAGATTCAAGCAGATTCAAGCAGATCCTTTTATACTCTGATTTCATGGGCTGGTCTTTTGTTACAAAACATGTGTTGTCCCAGACGAACAAACGGACAAACATAATTAGGGTGTCAAAAAAATTTTTTTACGGAAAACGGAAAACGGAAAGGTAAATTTTTTTCACTTTACGGAAAACGGAAAACGGAAAGGTAAAAAAAAAAATTTCTGCCGGAAAACGGAAAACGGAAAGGTAAAAAAATTTCACTCAGCGGAAAACGGAAAACGGAAAGGTAAAAAAAAATTGTTGGCCGGAAAACGGAAAACGGAAAAATGAAATGCCGGAAAACGGAAAACGGAAAGCAAAATTTTCACGGAAACGGAAAAAAATAAAATGAAATAAGCATGGTAATAGACAAATTTGCAGAAGGAAAACCTGCATGCAGGTTTGCCTGTTTGGCTTTGATTGTGGTAGCTGTACATTCTGCAACTATGGATCATGCCTGTAACTTCACTTGTAGTTCAAGCCTAACTGAACCAACAAAAAATCATCAAAAAGTAGCCATAGTGGCCATAGGAAAGGAAACACTACAACAATTTCACAGTCTAGAAGCAGTGGGAATCACTGATGACCCCTATGCAATTGATGACGACATTGCAGAGGAGATGATAATAAATAGCATAAAATTCAATGACAACAACAAATGATACTATATTGACTGGCGATATAAAGAGAGTATCAGTGACCTGCCCACGGGAAAAGCAGAAGCCTTGGTGCAGTTTAAATCACTGATAAGAAGATTCAACAAAGATCCAAACTTATTCAAACAATACCGGAAAGTTTTGGACAACCAACTAGAAAGATGGCTGGCTGGCTTTTCTGGCTGAAAGATGCCTCAAAACCAGTAACTGAAAATAACTTAATAGTACTTCGTTTTAAATGTGTACTGTTTGGACTTGTCTGCAGCCCAGCAATTTTGGGAGCAGTCATAAAATACCATTTAAATGTGACAATAAACAACATGAATGAATATGAAGAAAATGAAGGGGAACGAAACCAGTTGGTGATGATAATAAACAACATTTATGTTGATAACTTCATCATGAATGTCACGAATGAAGTTGAAGCTTTAGAACTATATTACAAAGTCAAAGCTTTATTTAACCAATGTTCTATGAACATGATTGAATGGCTGTCAAACTCCAGATCAGTCATGAATGAAATAGCAGAAAACGACAGGAGTCCAAAGGTGAATAAAATTGTCGCAGTAATGGGCATGAAATAAAATCACCAAACGGACATGCTGGCAATATCAACACCATAATTGCAAATTGACAGCATCACAACACCAACCAGACAAAACTTGAATAAATTATTGGTGTCAGCATATGGCCCAATTGGGTTCACAGCACCTGTTTCACTGACCCTGAAATCCCAGTTGTCAATGCTGCTCCAAGAGACGAAAACAACACAATGGGATGAGCCAATTGAAGATAAATACAGATTGGAAAAACAATGGAAAAATGCCAGAAAACTGAAAATTGAGCCAGAAAATGGAAAAATGGCCTGGTAAAACGGAAACGGAAAGGTAAAAGTTTTTCAGCCGGAAAACGGAAAAATGGGCCGGAAAAACGGAAACGGAAAGGTAAAAAATTTTCAGCTGCCGGAAAACGGAAAACGGAAAGGTAAAAATTTTTCGGCTGCCGGAAAACGGAAAACGGAAAGGTAAAAATTTTTCAGCTGCTGGAAAACGGAAAACGGAAAGGTAAAAAATTTCCCTGCGGAAAGGCGGAAACGGAAAACGGAAACGGAAATTTGACACCCTAAACATAATGCATCTCTTTATTGCGCCTTGAATGACTTCTCTTTGTGCTCTTTATGTCATCATCCATGTGGACAGGGTTGGCAAATTATCAGGGAAAAAAGTAAAAATAAAATGCAAAATTGAACAATAAAATAAAATAGAAAATTGAAGAATATAATAAAATACAAAATATGAAACATTAATAAAATAAAGATAAAATATAATTTTTACAATTACAATCCAATTCGAGCAGACAAAATCTGAATAAAAAATATGTAGATCCAGCTGGTGCAGACTGTGACTTTTTTTCTAAATTTGTGATAATATTGAATAAAATTTTATTTTTTTCCACATTTTGTTTCATTTCATTTTATATTTTCTTCAATTTTCCATTTTTTTCTTATTTATTAATACCCTATATTCTCTATTAATGTGACTGTCACATTATGGTTTTCAGCACATTTTGAGGGGTCATTCTATTGGAGGGGTTTCATAATTAAATAGATAGGGTCGCAGTTTATTGTGTGTCAACTGGCCACATAACTTAAGTGTGAGCATGACATTGTAAAGGTTTTTCAATGTGTAGGAAGAAGAAAAGGGAGGAAGATAAGGTCAAAGTAGGTGAAAAATAGCTCAAAATATGTATACAGAACATATAGTAGTAAAAAATAGCTTAAAATAGGCAGTTAGACACATGGCCTAGGGATTTTGGAGGTCGGGGGTCACATTATTGGAGGGGGTCACATTATACTCATACAACATGCCCAAAGGGGTCACAATACTGGAGGGGTCACTTTATTGGAGGGGTTGCAATAATAGAGCATTTACCCTTGTAAAATTGTATAAAAATTATATTTTATCGTTATTTTATACATGTTTCATATTTTGTATTTTATTTTATTCTTCAATTTTCTATTTTATTTTATTCTTCAATTTTGCATTTTATTTTTACTTTTTTCCCTGATAATTTGCCAACCCTGTCCACATGGATGATGACTTAAAGAGCACAAAGAGAAGTCATTCAAGGCGCAATAAAGAGATGCATTATGTTTGTCCGTTTGTTCGTCTGGGACAACACATGTTTTGTAACAAAAGACCAGCCCATGAAATCAGAGTATAAAAGGAATGCAGAATGTGACCATTTGCATTCACAGGAGACAGGATAACATTGCAGGAGAAAGGAAGAAGGAAGGACAATGGAGGGCAAAAGATGCATGTTGCTGCTGCTCGTCGCCATTCTCGTCGCTGCACAAGGTAAACTGCCTCAGTCGCATCTCTATCATCTTTATAATCCAACTTCCAACACCATTTCCAACAGAAGTAAATCGACAAATTCAGTATTCAGTTCACAACTTGACTCCCTACAGATACCGTATTTCTCAAGGACGTATCCAGGGGGCGGGCGGGGGGGGGGCTGCAGCCCCCCCCCCTTCCCGGGGTGAGACTTAAAAAGTTCCGGAAAATGCGACTTTTCCTATATAACTTTAGATGTTTCTTAACAATTTTGCGCGCAAGCGCGCAATTTCTTCCCCATGCATTGTATTTTCAGCGGATTTGTCCCTTTAAACCAATATTCTTGGAAATGAACACATTTTTGCGACTTTCCGCTGTATATGTATGCATAATTACATACATATAAAGCGGTTCCCGGCGCTGGTGCCAACGCCAATAGCGCCATGGCGTGGCGCCTTTGTATGGCGCAGCGCCAAAACATCTATTCGTACCCATATAGGGAAACATTTAGGGGGGGCTGAGCCCCCCCCCCCCCGTTCGCCGGCCCCCGTAAACAAGCAGCCCCCCCCGCTCAAAAATCCTGGATACGTCCCTGGTATTTCTTCCAATAGAAGGGCGCCCTTCTATTTTTTTTCATCAACTTTTTTACCCGCCCTTCTATTAGAGATGCCCTTCTATTGGATACTGCCCTTCTATTTTTTCACCATTTTTTCAACGAATTCTTTTCACGTTCTGCCAAGGTTTTTCAAAGTGTTACTACAGAGACAGTGCATAGAATGATGATTTGTAGAGTTCATTCAACATTTGATGATAAAATAGCAACGAATATATAGACAAAAGCCACTAAAGCACTGATATAAATTAATGTTTTCATGCATTTGGCACAATTCCAGCACTTTGAGTACCTTCTATTGGAGACCGCACTTCTATTTATTTCGTGGCCCAAATTAAGTCGAAAAAGTGTACCTTCTATTGGAGACGCCCTTCTATTGGAGACCCGCCCTTCTATTAGAAGAAATACGGTATCACTGATACCCAAGTTACGGTATAACGAACAATAGCACTGGAATGTAAAATTGAACCTCATGGTAGTATTTAGAACATGTTGATCGTCTCAACGAAAGGATAAGATTGGCCCAAGCTTTCTGAATACTGTATTTCCTCGAAATACCCCCCCTCGAAATACCCCCCCCCCCTCAAAATATAGGCACTATGAATTTGTGGTCTGGGAAATGCATAACAGACGTCCAAAACACTTAACTGCGTTACGTCAGAACATCATTTATACCATCTACATCCTTATAGGTATAAGGCTGTAAAAACTTATAAATGGTGGATCTATACTGCATTATTCTTAAAACGTACTTACGTTAACTCAATAAATACGGGTACTTGAGAACTGCTTAAATACGTTTACGTTTCCTCCTGAAAAAAACTCACTTACTCGCGTACTTTTTGAAAGTACGCGAGTACAGAAAACGCATTTCAAATGGGCTTCTTTATAGTCTTTTATAGGATATCAAAAATAGAATAAAAATAGGCAAAAACACATTAACTAGTGAATTTGATGGTGAAAAACTTTTACGTTTTCCTGGGACAAAAGTGATTTACTCACGTTGACTCATGAGTAAAACTAAAAAATAAACACTTTACGTTTTCTGTACTCACCTGTGAGTAAAAAATAAATACTTCACGTCCTTTATTTACATTATAAATACTAAAAAGTTCAGTACTTTGACCAACTCTGCCGTAAACACCGTCTTCATAAATGTACAAGTTTGTGGGCAACTGCACAGCTGGAGCGCGCGATGTGGCAGGAAGGCAGGGGAACGAAGTGCACAATGACTCTGCGTACAGGAGCGCTCCCAGACCCTGTAAAATGCCCTGCAAAATGGCAAATGTCATGCAATGTGTCAAAAGTCATGTAAAATGCCCTGCAAAATGGCAAATGTACATTTCACATGACTTTAGATGCATGACATTTGCCATTTTACAGGGCATTTTACAGGGTCTGGGATTGCCACCAGGGGAGCGAGGGTGAAGCGCCGCTCTGGGGATAAACAAAGGAGAAACCAGAACATCTGGAATCGGGGAAAGATGACGGCGTGGCTCGAGAGAGAAGAAGAGAAGAGGCAACGGATAAGGGAGGAGAATGCTGCTAAAGGATTCTGTGACATAAATGAAGATGACGTGTGGAACCCCGACTACTGTTTACCGTACCCCCATGACGAATACATATGACCAGTGATTTGGATACATGTAACAGATGATAATTGATAGTTTATGTAGTGTTCAATGGTGGCCACCTTTTCTCACCAGTGCGACAAGCAATGCGTGAAATACTTGAATTCTTCTCTGGCCAAATGAACTTGCCATTATACTGAGGAGACTGCAAAGTATGCGTCCAAAATTACTTATGTCTCAGTCAATAATGTGTGACCAGGTACTTATGCATGCACTTTCAGGAAAACAAATATTTCAAAAAGAAAGTGACGAATGTTTTTTCCTGAAACACAGCTGAGTACAATTAGTACACTACCTAACAAAACATAACAAAGCCGAGAGACATAAGATAACATAATTATTGTAATGAACAGAATACAGAGACTGACATTTTTGGTAAAGACAAAGTTTTTGACTCTTTACACCTGCACACTGTTATGCAAGACAAATTTTTGCCCAAATATTTGCATATTTTCTGTTCCCTCCCAGCGTGCAGTGAATTCAATGAAAAATGTGCATAATGCGGAATGGCAATGCCTGCCAAAAAGCACAACATTCAAACAGTTCAAACCAAGTGCATGTTTCACTACTCTTCAGCTTGATTTGTCATGTTGAGTATTTCAACTTGGCTAACGTTTTTGAAACCAAGTATAGCGCCCCGGGGGCGCTATAAAGCTGTATAACGCCCTGGGCGTTGTGCACGGGGGGCAGTTTACACGGAGAAATACGGTACACCTGTTTGAATGTTGTGCCTTTTGGCAGGCATTGCCATTCCGCATTATGCACATTTTTCATTGAATTCACTGCACGCTGGGAGGGAACAGAAAATATGCAAATAATTGGGCAAAAATTTGTCTTGCATAACGCCCCCCCCCCCCTCAAAATGATTTAACGCCCAGGCGTTATACAAGTTTTACAAAAATGTTGCTGAAAAGTGCCTCGGATTTGTATGACACCTAGCATTGAAAAAATCTCTTGGAGATTTATATTTAAAAAATCTCAGAAAATCTCAGAAAATATAAGATTTTCTGAGATTTATATTTTTTCCATGATTTTCCAGAGAGATTTAATTATATTTTCTTCTGATTGAGAAAATCTCTCGAGAAAATCTCTCTATATTTGCCCATTTTCACCTTCAAATTCACTACCTCATGTGTTTTTTTACCAATTTTCATTTATTTTTAACTATATACCATATTTCTTCTGATAGAAGGGCGGGTCTCCAATAGAAGGGCGTATCCAATAGAAAGTACACTTTTTCGACTTATTTGGGCCACAAAATAAATAGAAGGGCGGTCTCCAATAGAAGGTACAGATAGTGCTGGAATTGTGCCAAATGCTTTAAAAAAATTAGAAAATACCAGTGGACGCTGCGATTTAGTGGCTTTGGTCCATTGATCTGGTGTTATTTTGACATAAGATGTTGAATGAACTCTACGAATCGTCATTCTTTACTTGAAAAACCTCGGGAGAAAGTGAAAAAAATATGCTGAAAATGACGAAAGAAATAGAAGGGCGGTCTCCAATAGAAGGGCATCTCCAATAGAGGGGCGGGTAAAAAAGTTTACAAAAAAAAATAGAAGGGCACCCTTCTATTAGAAGAAATACGGTATTTACTTATATGCATACCAATTTTTGGCTATTTGCCCCCTTTTTGTAGTTTTTCCTCCCCTTTTTCTGTTCTATGGCATGAAGGAGCCAAACAAAAAGTTTTCTGAAATTCTGACATATTCTGTACTCAAATACTTTCAAGAAGTATACATTAAAGAGAGTACTGGTACTTTTTCAGAGGAAATTTAGATGTATTTACTTAGTACTTAAATATGTATTTTTGAGAAAATGTATTATGTTTTAACCCCTCGACCATACTGAACCACTGCAGTCCCTTGAAGACCCAGTGCTCAAGTACGCAGCTGTACCTAAGCACTGGATCTACATTGGCACTGGATGTTGCTACCTGTGCAATGGGTAAACTTATGCACTGGGATGCCATTTTAACAACTAAAGAGTTGACAGCATGCTTTGGAAATAAAGTTACCAAATTTTGGTGAAAAACTCATCTGATAAATTCTGTGGGGATCATCACACTGGAAAGTAATTGATTCTACTATGAGGAAAAGTGTGCCTTAACCATATTTTTGTTCATTATTCAGATACTAAATACATGGTAGTACAAAGTGTGCACTCAGTAGACAATATGCTGTTATCATATGAAATTGTGAATGAAAAGGTTAAACAGCACATAATGTGGGTGCTTAATATCTACTCTCGATGGTTCAAACACTTTGAAATATCGATGAAATTATACTTTAAGTAGAGAGACTTTATGAGATTTTTTTGAACTGCAAGAGATTTTCTCAGAGATTTAATTATATTTTCGAAAATGACTCAAGAGATTTAATTATATTTTTTTCTTGAGAGATTTTCTGAGATAATATTTAATTATATTTTCTCAAAATCGGTCGTTTTTTTCAATGCTAATGACACCTGGGCGGTTTACACGGAGAAATACGGTAATTGAACCGAACTGCTGCTTGACAAATATTCACCACTCATCACAATTTCTTTTATCAAACAAACGAGAACACACCGACAAAGTTGTTAAAAGGTACGTACGTTTACTCGAAAAATACGCGTACGCGAGTACGCGGTAAATACATATACATATACTTTTCAAAAAAATACTGTACGCACTTGTACGCGTACATTTTCAAAGCATACCCGTACGGAAAATGTATTTCAGAAAATGCAATTTGGGACATATTTAGGTATAAAGTGACTACACTGCTAGGTATTTGCAGAAGTGGTACCGTTGAATAGTAAAGATATGTGTGCCTTTAATAAAAATTGCAACCAAATCGAAATTGTTGT
The DNA here is from genome assembly GCA_964036195.1 of Sphaerolaimus hirsutus. NCBI lineage: Eukaryota > Metazoa > Nematoda > Chromadorea > Monhysterida > Sphaerolaimidae > Sphaerolaimus > Sphaerolaimus hirsutus. The sequence continues at coordinate 29,551,211 of OZ038451.1, read as the reverse complement.
GGAGACAATAGATGTGGAAACGAGTCGGGAGAGCGACAATTTTTATCTCCTAGAATAAAGAGACCTTGAAAACTATTTTATCTGTCATTTGCTTATAGAAAAATATACGTTGTGCTGTACACGTATGAAAAAGTGCCCACTTTTACATATGCTATGAAGAAAATTAGCCGTTTCTACACTCACAAGAAAAGTACCCACATTTACGCGTATGTACAAGTAAAAAAAAAGTATTTTACGTTTTCTATACTTTGTGGTGAGTAAAAAAATACTTTACGTTTACATATACTTTAAAAAAAGTTCAGTAATTCTAACAACTCTGCACACCGAATGTCCGGTCGGGGCTGTTCTCACATCTATTGCCATCGCTGCATTCGCAACTAGCATCGTCTGCGTTAGCCTTCGCAGCGGCGCACGTGCCTCCGTTCTCGCAGATTATGGTGCAAACTATTTACGTAAGCCGTTTCATCGCAACGTGTGTCGTGCAAATGACGTAAAGCTGGCTTGTGGTCGATATATTGAATCAAAAGAACTGCACAATCTTGATCGCCGTCTGGATCGTATGGCTGGGGGTGGTCCCAAGCCCTGTAAAGAGTAAAGTAAAGTGTTTAATGTAAAGTCAAATGAAAAGTAAAGTGTCAATTGTGTATACAAATCTTATTTTTCATATCCAAATTGTTTTTTGTATCCAAATCTTACAAAATGGATACAAAAACATAAGATATGGATGCAAAAAAATTAAGATTTGTATACAGAATTGACACTTACCGTATTTCCACAAATTACCACCAGGGGTTTTTTTCAGAGTGAAAATTTTGAGAGAAAAACGTGAAAAATGCAACAATAACCACCATTTATAAGTTTTTACAGCCTTATATAGCGATGTAGATGTTATAAACTTTGTTCTAACGTAACACAGTTGGTGTTTTGAACGTCTGTTATGCATTTCCCAGACCACAAATTCATAGTGCCCATTTTGAGGGGGGGGGCGTATTTCGAGGAAATACGGTAACTTGCCATTTCACTTGGCAGTAGTGATGGAAAACCGCCAGGAAAAATGGCGCCACGGCGCCATTCAAAAAAATTGGCGCCGGGCGCCAAAGGGCGCCAGAGAAAATGGCGCCAGGCGCCAATGGCGCCACGACGCCATCTGAAAAAATGGCGCCGGGAGCCAAAGGGCGCCAGAAAAAATGGCGCCGGGCGCCAAAATGGTGCCAATGATAAAAGACACTATTTTAGCAGGTATAACAACAATTTAGATGCCAAAACAATTTAATTATCTAATTTTATACTGTATGGATAATCAACTCTAATTCACTTTTCAGTATTTAAATTACAACATCAGGTATCCTATTTAGATAAAATCCTGAATGTCAAGCATGATTTCAAAATCATTTTTGAATATTACACCGGCGGGCAAAAATCACGTGACTTTTTATCGATCGGTATTTTCATGCAATTCACTAATCATCTATCAATTTGGATCGGTATGCATAAATTAACCACGCAACCCAGGCCGGCTGGTTTTACTATCCCGAAATGCCTGAAACTGACGGATTTACTTGCAGAGCGTGTGCGAGCGGAAATGGCATCCGGGTCAGAGGAAAGTGGAGTTCCACAGGATACTACCACGGTGGGGCTGACTTTGTTTCAGTTTTTGGGGTTGTTTGAAAATACGTTTACCTGACAGCCAGTGGATATAAATTAGGGGGGGGTTTGGTGTACGTGGGGTGACTTCATCTCTGATGATGGGGTCAGGTCACTCCAGATTGGTTCAGGTCAGATGGCAGACCCCAAAACCTGAACCAATCTAAAATTTTCCCCGTTACAAAAGCATGTAATCAAAATTTTCTCAGCCGTGAGCAGTTTTCACTTTAATATCATAACTGAAGCTTTTTAAAGGAGCAATATGTTACCGTATTTGCTTCAAATACACCTTGAGTTAATTCCCCTTCAAAATACGCCCAGGTCTGAGCGAGCTGGGGAAAAAATAACCCTCACTCGACACCCCGTCTGTAATAAGGTACATAACTAAATACATCATGTTTGCAATGAACATGATGTTTTGATGGCTGCCAATTCACATCGCAGCCATACGTATTTCCTCAAAATACCCATAGGGTGTTTATTAGGGTAGGTAGGCGGTTTATTTTTCAGAGTGTAAATTTCGAGGGGGGTATTCGAGGGGTGGTAGTATTTATTATTTCCCCAGAAATTTTAAAGACAGACTGTAGTAAAGATGGGCTTTTACCTACCCAAAACTGGTAAAAAAAGTTACAAACAGGATACCGTATTACCTCGAATTATCCCCCCCCCCTTGAATTGACCCCCCCCCCCCCTCGAAATACCCCCCCTAAATTTCGGCTGAGGAAATAATAAACCCCCCCCCCTCGAAATACCCCCCCTAAAATTGAGTGGCAAGAGAACGTACATGACAAATACCGCAGTTTGTGATCTGTACAATGCAGAACACACGTTAAGACTGATGATTGAGTGACGTTAGGTAAGGGTTTATGTGTATATACAGTTATTAATGCCTAAAAACACATATACGTCTATGTAAACGCTTGATTTTTCTACGTCTGAGTATGCGGAATTTCTGAAAATTTCTGGCGAAATAATAGACCTCCCCCTCGAATAAACCCCCCCCCCTCGAATTATCCCCCCCTCAAATTTTGCTGTCGAAATAATAAACCCCCTGGGGGTATTTCGAGGTAATACGGTATATTTAGATGTATCAACGGAGATGTATTTAGATTTATTTCTTTATTTTTTCAGATGTATACTCGGCAGACATGATACTATACAATGAGTTGCATGATGTCATATCATGCACGCTGTATCCAACCCGTAGAACTCTGTTTTGGTGACTCGTGCTTACGCATATACGGAATGAAACTATTCAATTGTGCCCGCACAATTCAAACCCCCGTCAAAGTGTAGTTGAGTTTTTTGGCATGATGCCATCCAAGCGTCGTCTGGATCTGAATAAATACAAAGCGGGAACGTTTTCTGAATTCAAAATTTTGAACGTAACAAGTTTTCGTCAAAATGAATCGATAGCGTGTAACTTTTCTAAATATGAATTAGATTAAACGTAGGTAAACGTATAATCAAAAATTTGCAGCACCTATCGGCACAAAAATTAGAGTAAACGAGTGCGTAAAGAACAGCACATTTTTATTTTCCTTCTTACTATCTTTATATTTTCTTTTTTATTAAATTCCTTTCTCGTTCGCTCTACAAGAACAAAATATAACTTTCCAATTTTGTAGAATGATATGTCCGTCGACTATACATATTGACATATTTACGACCCACTGTGCACCGTTTTTCTACCGTATTTAAGATGTATCGCACTTCGCTGTTCAGTAAGATGTTGAATTTCATTGACGCTCAGCGAAGCGAAACATAAGTGGACCAAACCTGTGTAATATCATGTCTGCTGACTATACCTATTTAGATGTAAGGATATATTTAGATGAATCAACACAAACTAGTCTCGTGTGTGGCTGTGATTCATATTGGCATCAATTAATACATCATGTACATTGTGTGCATGATGTACCTATACCAGACAGGGGTATTTTGAGGGGGTGTTTTTTTTACTCAGCTCGAAAATGCCTGGGGGTATTTCGAGGGGGGTAATTAGAGGGGGTATTTCGAGGAAGTATGATACATTGACTGCTTTGTGTAACGATCAACGATAAAATGTCCAAAAATGTCCTATTTGGTCACATTTATTCGCGGAATTTCGGCGCTATTTCTGGCGCCATCCAAAACAATGGCGCCGGGCGCCATGGCGCCATAGAAATAATGGCACCAGAGAAAAGGGCGCCAAGCGCCAATGGCGCCATTCCATCACTACTTGGCAGTCGACACTTTACTTATCATTTGACATTTGACTTTGCATTTGACATTTGACACTCTACTTTACACTTTACAGGGCTTGGGATTGCCACCTGTCCTTGTTCCCACAACGCTTCCGTATCAATCGTCCCATCTACACCGAGCCAGCGCCATGTGCCTTCACTGGTGCCCTTGTCAGTGGCGCCGGCCCAAAAGAGCCTCCAACATTCGTGGCATGGTGGTATGAGACTGTGCACATGATTGAACCTTAGTTGTTAAAACGTATTTACATTTACTCGATAATTATGGATACTTGAGTACTGCGTAAATACGTTTACGTTTCCTCCCGGGAAAAATACCGGTACGCACTTACTCGCGTACTTGTTGAAAGTACACAAGTGCCATGCTTGAATTGAGTGCCATGCTCGAATACAGTGCCAGGGTAACCGCCTTATGAAACAATAGAGTACCATGCTTGAATTGAGTGCCCCCCCCCAAATAGAACGAAACGTGACGCGGTAGCGCATCATGTCTGCATAAAACATGACTGCCTGCGCATGGCACGAGCCGCTTCTGTTGTTAAATGTTTTGTCGTTGTGAGTGGTTCACATCGGTGGCGGCAAAAGCAAACCCCACAAAGGGCGGGACCATATGTTGAGGTTTTGCGCTGGATTAGTGAGGTATGAAACGTGAGCGTGTGATCCGCCCAATAATGAGCAATATGTATCTGTTATGGAATGGCAGTATCTTGTAAATGTCTTATGAAATAATACAGTACCATGCTCGAATTGAGTGTCATGCTTGAATTGAGTGCCACTGTAAGGACGTTGTGAAAAAATACAGTGCCCGGGGTTCAAAACAAGCCAATACGGTAATTATTGTAATGAACAGAATACAGAGACTGACATTTTTGGTAAAGACCAAGTTTTTGACACTTTACACCTGCACACTGTTATGCAAGACAAATATTTGGGCAAAAATTTGTCTTGCATAACGCCCCCCCCCCCCTCAAAATGATTTAACGCCCAGGCGTTATACAAGTTTTACAAAAATGTTGCTGAAAAGTGCCTCGGATTTGTATGACACCCGGGCGGTTTACACAGAGAAATACGGTAATTGAACCGAACTGCTGCTTGACAAATATTCACCACTCATCACAATTTCTTTTTATCAAACAAACGAGAACACACTGACAAAGTTGTTAAAAGGTACGTACGTTTACTTGAAAAATACGCGTACGCGAGTACGCGGTAAATACATATACATATACTTTTCAAAAAAATACTGTACGCACTTGTACGCGTACATTTTCAAAGCATACGCGTACGGAAAATGTATTTCAGAAAATGCATTTTGGGACATATTTAGGTATAAAGTGACTACACTGCTAGGTATTTGCAGAAGTGGTACCGTTGAATAGTAAAGATACGTGTGCCTTTAATAAAAATTGCAACCAAATCGAAATTGTTGTGGAGACAATAGATGTGGAAACGAGTCGGGAGAGCGACAATTTTTATCTCCTAGAATAAAGAGACCTTGAAAACTATTTTATCTGTCATTTGCTTATAGAAAAATATACGTTGTGCTGTACACGTATGAAAAAGTGCCCACTTTTACATATTCTATGAAGAAAATTAGCCGTTTCTACACTCACAAGAAAAGTACCCACATTTACGCGTACGTACGAGTAAAAAAAAAGTATTTTACGTTTTCTATACTTTGTGGTGAGTAAAAAAATACTTTACGTTTACATATACTTTTAAAAAAGTTCAGTATTTCTAACAACTCTGCACACCGAATGTCCGGTCGGGGCCGTTCTCACATCTATTGCCATCGCTGCATTCGCAACTAGCATCGTCTGCGTTAGTCTTCGCAGCGGCGCACGTGCCTCCGTTCTCGCAGATTATGGTGCAAACTATTTACGTAAGCCGTTTCATCGCAACGTGTGTCGTGCAAATGACGTAAAGCTGGCTTGTGGTCGATATATTGAATCAAAAGAACTGCACAATCTTGATCGCCGTCTGGATCGTATGGCTGGGGGTGGTCCCAAGCCCTGTAAAGAGTAAAGTAAAGTGTTTAATGTAAAGTCAAATGAAAAGTAAAGTGTCAATTGTGTATACAAATCTTATTTTTCATATCCAAATTGTTTTTTGTATCCAAATCTTACAAAATGGATACAAAAACATAAGATTTGGATGCAAAAAATTAAGATTTGGATACAGAATTGACACTTACTGTATTTCCTCGAATTACTCCCAGGGGTTTTTTTCAGAGTGAAAATTTTGAGAGAAAAACGTGAAAAATGCAACAATAACCACCATTTATAAGTTTTTACTACCTTATATAGCGATGTAGATGTTATAAACTTTGTTCTAACATAACACAGTTGGTGTTTTGAACGTCTGTTATGCATTTCCCAGACCACTAATTCATAGTGCCCATTTTGAGGGGGGGGGGCGTATTTCGAGGAAATACGGTAACTTGCCATTTCACTTGGCAGCAGAGTTGTACAAATACTGGTATTTTCGGAAAACGTAAACATAAACGTAAATACCTTTTCTAAATTGTGAGTATCAATACTGAAAACGTAAAATACTTCTAAAATACCTGGGTAAACGTAAAAAAAACGTAAACGTAAAAATTTCTTCGAATTGCACTACCCATGATCAAGTGCATTGAAAAACACTTTTGTTTTTCCTATTTCAACCATTTCTCTGCGAATACGATCACATTCTTGCTAACCTATGTTATTTATCAAACAATTGAGTAGATAATTGGCCAAAAACATAAATTGTATGTATTGTATCAGAAAAAAAGTTAAAAATGCACTGTTTTTGTGCATTTTCCATATGATTTTTATGTTTTCTCTGGTACCCGGGTAATTGTGCCAGGAAAACGTAACAAAACGTAATGGTATTTTTGGAAAACGTAAACGTAAACGTAAATATAAATACCCAAATAACCGGGTATTTCGGGTAAACGTAAATACGTTTTTCCAACTCTGCTTGGCAGTAGTGATGGAAAAGCGCCAGGAAAAATGGCGCCACGGCGCCATTCAAAATAATGGCGCCGGGCGCCAAAGGGCGCCAGAGAAAATAGCGCCAGGCGCCAATGGCGCCACGACGCCATCTGAAAAAATGGCACCGGGAGCCAAAGGGCGCCAGAAAAAATGGCGCCGGGCGCCAAAATGGCGCCAATGATAAAAGACACTATTTTAGCAGGTATAACAACAATTTAGATGCCAAAACAATTTAATTATCTAATTTTATACTGTATGGATAATCAACTCTAATTCACCTTTCAGTATTTAAATTACAACATCACGTATCCTATTGAGATAAAATCCTGAATGTCAAGCATGATTTCAAAATTATTTTTGAATATTACACCGGCGGGCAAAAATCACGTGACTTTTTATCGATCGGTATTTTCATGCAATTCACTAATCATCTATCAATTTGGATCGGTATGCATAAATTAACCACGCAACCCAGGCCGGCTGGTTTTACTATCCCGAAATGCCTGAAACTGACGGATTTATATGCCGAGCGTGTGCGAGCGGAAATGGCATCCGGGTCAGAGGAAAGTGGAGTTCCACAGGATACTACCACGGTGGGGCTGACTTTGTTTTAGTTTTTGGGGTTGTTTGAAAATACGTTTACCTGACAGCCAGTGGATATAAATTAGGGGGGGGGGGGTTTGGTGTACGTGGGGTGACTTCATCTCTGATGATGGGGTCGGGTCACTCCAGATTGGTTCAGGTCAGATGGCAGACCCCGAAACCTGAACCAATCTAAAATTTTCCCCGTCACAAAAGCATGTAATCAAAATTTTCTCAGCCGTGAGCAGTTTTCACTTTCATATCATAACTGAAGCTTTTTAAAGGAGCAATATGTTACCGTATTTGCTTCAAATACACCTTGAGTTAATTCCCCTTTGAAATACGCCCAGGTCTGAGCGAGCTGGGGGAAAAATAACCCTCACTCGACACCCCGTCTGTAATAAGGTACATAACTACATACATCATGTTTGCAATGAACAAGGTATTTCCTCAAAATACCCATAGGGTGTTTATTAGGGTGGGTAGGCGGTTGATTTTTCAGAGTGTAAATTTTGAGGGGGGGTATTCGAGGGGTGGTAGTATTTATTATTTCCCCAGAAATTTTAAAGACAGACTGTAGTAAAGATGGGCTTTTACCTACCCAAAACTGGTAAAAAAAGTAACAAAACAGGATATATTTAGATGTATCAACAGAGATGTATTTAGATTTATTTTTTTATTATTCAGATGTACCTATTTAGATGTAAGGATATATTTAGATGAATCAACACAAACTAGTCTCGTGTGTGGCTGTGATTCATATTGGCATCGATTAATACATCATGTACATTGTGTGCATGATGTACCTATGCCAGACAGGGGTATTTTGAGGGGGTGTTTTTTTTACTCAGCTCGAAAATGCCTGGGGGTATTTCGAAGGGGGGTAATTAGAGGGGGTATTTCGAGGAAATATGATACATTGACTGCTTTGTGTAACGATCAACGATAAAATGTCCAAAAATGTCCTATTTGGTCACATTTATTCGCGGAATTTCGGCGCTATTTCTGGCGCCATCCAAAACAATGGCGCCGGGCGCCAAATTGGCGCCAGCGAAAATGGCGCCAAGCGCCAAGGGCGCCATGGCGCCATTCGAAATAATGGCGCCAGAGAAAAGGGCGCCAAGCGCCAATGGCGCCATTTGGTGCCATTAAAGGGCGCCAGCGCCATGGCGCCATTCCATCACTACTTGGCAGTCGACACTTTACTTATCATTTGACATTTGACTTTGCATTTGACATTTGACACTCTACTTTACACTTTACAGGGCTTGGGATTGCCACCTGTCCTTGTTCCCACAACGCTTCCGTATCAATCGTCCCATCTACACCGAGCCAGCGCCATGTGCCTTCACTGGTGCCCTTGTCAGTGGCGCCGACCCAAAAGAGCCTCCAACATTCGTGGCATGGTGGTATGAGACTGTGCACATGATTGAGCACTTTCGCAGCGTCAACTCGATTGTACCTTAGTTGTTAAAACGTATTTACATTTACTCGATAATTACGGATACTCGATCACTGCGTAAATACGTTTACGTTTCCTCCCGGGAAAAATACCGGTACGCACTTACTCGCGTACTTGTTGAAAGTACACAAGTACCGCAAACGTATTTAAGCGGGGGATAGAAATTAGAAAGTGACATTTTGGCAGACAGAAAGTGGCAAAATGGGACATTTTCCTAAGAAATAGTTATCGGGAGAAAAAACACACATTTGATGTATTTTTGTGTAAAAATTGACAAAATTTCTGATGTTTACGTTTTCTGTGAGAAAAATACTCACATTAACATTTTATATGAGAAAAATACGAATTTTTACGTTTTCTGTGAGAAAAATACTCACTTTAACATTGTATATGAGAAAAATACTCATTTTTACGTTTACTCCGAAAAAAAATATTGTACTCACGTTTTATGCAGTGTAAAAGTCTTTAAAAAATACTTTACGTTTTCTGTACTCAGGGTTGAATAAAAACAAAATACTTTACGTTTACGTTTACTTTGAAACAGTTGAGTACTTTTAACAACTCGATTGTACAGTGTGAGCAGCGAGCCGCCGGGCCGACTGGTGCAAATGCGCGCCGCTTCGAGTATCCCCTGCTGGCGTACATTATCTACAAAGAGATTCAAGCAGATTCAAGCTGATCCTTTTATACTCTGATTTCATGGGCTGGTCTTTTGTTACAAAACATGTGTTGTCCCAGACGAACAAACGGACAAACATAATGCATCTCTTTATTGCGCCTTGAATGACTTCTCTTTGTGCTCTTTATGTCATCATCCATGTGGACAGGGTTGGCAAATTATCAGGGAAAAAAGTAAAAATAAAATGCAAAATTGAAGAATAAAATAAAATAGAAAATTGAAGAATAAAATAAAATACAAAATATGAAACATTAATAAAATAAAGATAAAATATAATTTTTACAATTACAATCCAATTCGAGCAGACAAAATCTGAATAAAAAATATGTAGATCCAGCTGGTGCAGACTGTGACTTTTTTTCTAAATTTGTGATAATATTGAATTAAATTGTATTTTTTTCCACATTTTGTTTCATTTCATTTTATATTTTCTTCAATTTTCCATTTTTTTCTTATTTATTAATACCGTATATTCTCTATTAATGTGACTGTCACATTATTGTTTTCAGCACATTTTTAGGGGTCATTCTATTGGAGGGGTTTCATAAATAGATAGGGTGGCAGTTTATTGTGCGTCAACTGGCCACATAACTCGTGTGAGCATGACATTGTAAAGGTTTTTCAATGTGTAGGAAGCAGAAAAGGGAGGAAGATAAGGTCAATGTAGGTGAAAAATAGCTCAAAATATGTATACAGAACATATAGTAGTAAAAAATAGCTTAAAATAGGCAGTTAGACACATGGCCTAGGGATTTTGGAGGTCGGGGGTCACATTATTGGAGGGGGTCACATTATACTCATACAACATGCCCAAAGGGGTCACAATACTGGAGGGGTCACTTTATTGGAGGGGTTGCAATAATAGAGCATTTACCCTTGTAAAATTGTATAAAAATTATATTTTATCATTATTTTATTAATGTTTCATATTTTGTATTTTATTTTATTCTTCAATTTTCTATTTTATTTT
>OZ038451.1:29484162-29540453 GCA_964036195.1 Sphaerolaimus hirsutus | reverse complement strand
AAGGCACTTATCGGGATAAGGTGTCTGCCAACTATTGTCGCTGAGATTTACGAAAACTCATTCTGGTAAACTCAAACACGTACACGTTCAAAGCCGATTTATTAGTTTCCGAAATTTCTGTAGAGAACTAGCGTCTGTAACATGGTTTTATTCATTAAAATGTATTTATTTTTATTCAATAAATACCGTATTACCTCGAAATACCCCCAGGGGGTTTATTATTTCACCAGCAAAATTTGAGGGGGGGATAATTCGAGGGGGGGGTTTATTCGAGGGGGGGGTCTATTATTTCGCCAGAAATTTTCGGAAATTCCCCGTACGCGGACGTAGAAAAATCGAACAATTACATTGATGTATATGTGTTTATACGCATATATAACTGTATATACACAAGAACCCTTCCCTAACGTCACTTAATCATCAGTTTTAACGTATGTTCTGCATTGTACAGATCACACACTGCGGTATTTGTCATGTACGTTCCCGTTACACTCAATCTTAGGGGGGGTATTTCGAGGGGGGGGTTTATTATTTCCTCAGCCGAAATTTAGGGGGGGTATTTCGAGGGGGGGGTTAATTCAAGGGGGGGGTTAATTCGAGGTAATACGGTACATACAGCTACTCGAGTACTGTGTAAACTACGTTTACGTCCCCCCCCCCAAAAAACATACCGTATTTCCTCAAACTCCCCCCCCCCCTCGAACTACCTCCCCCGTCTCGAAATACCCCCCTTAAAATGGACACTATGAATTTTTTAGCCGACCCCCTTGAAACCCCCCCCCCATATTTACAGTATTTTAACAGAACGTACGTGACAAAAGCTACGGTTTGTGATCCGGACAATGCAGATCTGACGTTAAAAACCATGACTATGTTACGTAAGAACCTGTTTTACACCCTTTACATACTTATGTAAGTCTACAGACTCATAAATGGTGCTGATCGTTGCATTTTTCGACGTCAGCATACGTTAAAAACAACATTTTAGTACTGAGAGTTCAAAAAATTCTGGCGAAATAATAAGCCCCCTCGAAATACCATCCCCTTGTTTAACCCAGCCCCCCCTCAAAAATGTCACTCTGAAACAATCACCCCCAGGGGGTATTTTGAGGAAATACGGTACTGGTACTCACTTAGGTACTTGCATACCGTATTTACTCGAATAATTCCCCCACTTGGATAATTCCCCCCCTCGAATAGTTCCCCCCTGTTAGACGAGTGAGGAAAAAATAATTCCGCCACTTGTATAATCCCCCCCAAGATGGAAAAAAGGTAATGCACATATGTTTTTTAAAAATCGATGAAAACAGACTGGCTGTGTCTTGTTTGATTCATCAAAGGCAAATGCAGCACATCCAGCTATGATGGTGTGTGCACTAGCAACGGAGACACGCACAAAATGTGTACACAGTGTGATAGATACATGCTTGAAAATTTGGAAGAAATAATAATTCCCCCTCTTGAATAATTCCCCCCCCCCCTCAAATAGTTCCCCCTCAAAAATATTTGATGAAAAAAAAATTCCCTGGGGGAATACGGTACTTTTGAAAGTACACGACTACAGAATACATAATTGAGAAACTTTTTTGGAGTGCATAAACAGCAAAAACCACTGAAACAAATTGAAACGGCTGCAAATTCAGGTATTTCACGCATTACTTGTCGCACTGGTGAGAAAAGGTGGCCACCATTGAACACTACATAAACTATCAATTATCATCTGTTACATGTATCCAAATCGCATCACGTGTTATGACTCGCTTTGCGTAAGAACCAAACCTGTGAAGGCACAAAATTTTTTTTTGCGTTTTTTATCGTATATTTCGAATCTACATATAGAAAAACTCAAAATTTCTTTCCATACATATATTCAAAAATGTCATCTTCCTACTAAAAAAATTGATCAAAGTCAAAAGTCACCATTTTTTGAGCTGTTTTTTGAAAATTCATAACTTTTGCTTGACTTCATCTATCAATATAATATTGTGAATTTTAATTAAGATAGTTGTGGAGATTAATTAGCCCATACAAACTTATTTCATCAAACGTTTTTTCTCACCGAAAATCATGACTGAAATTTTGAAAATGGCACCAAATTTTCAGTTTGTAATTGAGAGCTTAGCATTTCTGCAAAAACTGTGCTCAATTGCATAGTTTATTATAATAAAAAATTTTCTAAAAAGTAGGCCTGCACTTTTTTGCTACAGCAGTTTAAATCTGCTCAACCCCTGTCTCACCATCACATACAATCCAACTCTGAAGGCTCAGATGAAGTTGCATGAAAAAAGTTTCCATCATAAACATAGGTTATTTTTGCATTGTCTTTCATTTGTATATCACCATTTTTCATTAAACATAATTTGGAAGGGTGCTTTCATACAAAAATTCACTTTTGATGTAAAAAAATTTCACCCCCATTTTTATCATTGATTTGGAATCTACAGACATAGAAACTCAAAATTTTAATCCATACATATATCCAAAAACATAGCCTTCCTACTAAAAAAATTGATCAAAGTCAAAAGTCACCATTTTTCGAGCTGTTTTTTGAAAATTCATAACTTTTGCTTGTCTTCATCTATCAATATAATATTTTGAATTTTTATTAAGATAGTTGTGGATATAATTTGGCCCATACAAACTTATTTCATAAAATGTTTTTTTCTCACCGAAAATGATGACTGAAATTTTGAAAATGGCACCAAATTTTCAGTTTGTAATTGAGAGCTTAGCTTTTTTTGCAAAAACTGTGCTCAATTGCATAGTTTATTATAAAAAAATTTTTTTCTAAAAACTAGGCCTGCATGTTATTGCTACAGTAATTTAAATCAGCCCAACCCCTGTCTCACCATCACGTATGTACAATCTAACTCTGAAGGCTCAGATGAAGTTGTATGGAAAAAGTTTCCATCATAAACTGAGGTTGTTTTTGCATTGTCTTTCATTTGTATATTACCATTTTTATGAAACAGAATTTGAAAGGGTGCTGTCATACAAAAAAAACACTTTTTCTGCAAATATCACAAGCATGGATGTGCAATCAAGGTTGAAATGAGACTGAGTTAAACACTAAGACATTTACCTACCGTATTTCTTCTAATAGAATGGCATACCTTTAATAGAATGACACATCCAATAGAATGGCAGGTTTTGGCACATTTTTCCAGACATGAAAACAATAGAACAGCACCCTCCAGTAGAATGGTGCCCCCAATAAAATGGCAGGTGGAAATTATGTTGGGAGTGTGCTAAAACACAAAAATAGATCAAAAGTGGGCGGACAGAACATTGAAATGGATGTTGTGTCTAATTTATCCTCTGATATAAAAAAATTGCTCAAACTTCATCAAGAATGTTCAAATGAGAAATGTATGTAGAAGTTGGTGGAAAAAATAGAACGGCAGCCTCTATTAGAATGGCACATCCAATAGAATGGCAGGTAAAATAGTTGACAACAAAAATTGAATGGTGCTCTTCTATTAGAGGAAATACAGTATTGAGGATCTCATTGTGTCTTATGGTTGTTTACATTTTTCAAGACAGAGTCCAAGACCAGGCATTGGCTTCAATCAAGGGTAAAACTGCAGTCTCATTTGAATCATACCTGCACATTTGTTACAATGTATTTACATTTACTAGCAAAAATATGTATACTAGAGTACAGAGTAAATGTGTTAATGTTTCTCCGAGTACAGAAAACGTATTTTTAGGGATATTTTCAGCACAAGTTTGAATTGTGCTGTAACTGGGGCTTCAGAAAAATCAAATGGGAACATAAAGAACATTCAGAAAGAAAAAGTAATAAGAAAACTTAATTCATTGACTGCTTTTCTTTTCTTTTCTTTTCTGCTTTTCTTCTGAAAATGCTTTTCTTCTGAAACGTTTTTTGGAACAAATTTGATATTATTGATGATGACGTCATGATTGAGGGTTTCCTTCAGAAAAATGCATAACATTCATTATGAATCTGCGGGAATTTTGGAACTTTTCTGTTACCCATGATTCATGAATATCGGGAGCACTCGGGTTCATTAATACATCACAACAAGCTGGGTAAATAATAGGGTTCAAACGAGACCGCGGTCCCGGTACATGGTTTGGCAAAAAGTCGGGACTGGGGCGGTCCCGGTCCCGGTCCCGGTCCGACCGCCCAGTCCCGGTCCGACACCCCAGTCCCGGTCCAGGTCCCGTTCCCAACATTAGAAAATTTCTGGTCCTGGTCCCGGTCCTGGTCCAAAAAACTGGTCCCGTTCGAACTCTAGTAAATAATACATTTTTCAAAATGCTCCCCATTAAGCTACTCATCCGCATGGAAATTGGAGGATAGCACAAAGAGAAGTCATTCAAGGCGCGATAAAGAGATGCATTATGTTTGTCCGTTTGTTCGTCTGGGACAACACATGTTTTGTAACAAAAGACCAGCCCATGAAATCAGAGTATAAAAGGAATGCAGAATGTGACCATTTGCATTCACAGGAGACAGGATAACATTGCAGGAGAAAGGAAGAAGGAAGGACAATGGAGGGCAAAAGATGCATGTTGCTGCTGCTCGTCGCCATTCTCGTCGCTGCACAAGGTAAATAGCCTCAGTCGCATCCGACCACACAAATATTCATGAATCATGGGTAACAGAAAAGTTCCAAAATTCCCGCAGATTCATAATGAATGTTATGCATTTTTCTGAAGGAAACCCTCAATCATGACGTCATCATCAATAATATCAAATTTGTTCCAAAAAACGTTTCAGAAGAAAAGCATTTTCAGAAGAAAAGCAGAAAAGAAAAGAAAAGAAAAACAGTCAATGAATTATTTTTTCTTATGTATGTATGTATGTATGTACGTACATTTCTGAGAACACGGAATATACGCGTGAAATAAGATCACACATAAAATCACTCCGCGCGTACGGCTGCCAGGTGTTGGTCTGCCGTTCAGATCACTCGTGTCGCATGCATTGACATCTGTAAAAAGACATCTTGTTTTACGATGGCATATTGCCCACGTTCTACCTGTAATACAAGCGTTTTAAAATACGCTCATAACTTATCAAGCCTCATTGATTCTTTCGCATTTTTGAATACAAAAGCTGTGACAAGTCTGAGACAATGTCCCGGATTTTTTGTAAACATTTCCATCATGCTACAAAATGTAAACAACTCAAGAGTTCTTGTTTTCCTCACCGGAAGCGAGACGTTTCAACGTGGCGAGAGCCTCGTGTACGGCGAGCCCGACATTCACGCGTTCACCATCCGCCTGCCGCAAAACCGACAATTACTCGGTTTGCCTGAAAATGTGGGTGGTAATTACATGCTGTTTCGGCAAAGTCTCCAGTGTTTTAATAGGTTTATTTGTCCCATTTAATATCTCATTACCTGGAACATATTTAACCCTCACACAGAACGACCCCAGTTGCCGAAATGTGAGATGGCAGCATTTTAGCCTTACAAATCACCACTCAGAGCATTGACTATACAGAGTTGCCAGAAATGGACATACCCCTTCAAAGTAATAGTCACCCCCAAGTATGATTATGTCCATATTTTTATGTCCATTATAAAAATTGCCCAACTTTGTATATTTTTCCCAATCCAGCGCGCCAACTTACCAAGCCTCAGTGTTGGAGCACCGATCGAGTTTATTGTTCTGTCGAGCGCCCTTGATAGATATCGTTTAACTGTTCGGACATTGTACTGCCCGCATGTCCACTCGTTGGACTTTGAAGTATCTTTGTCCATGACCACACCAAATGTTCTGTAAAGTGCATAGATTCTATGTATAAATAGCCAGCGTACTTAGCTTTAAATATTCGATAATGTTTCATCGTAAGTACCAAACAATGTCACGCCACATTTCTAGCATAGATTATTATATTAACAGTTTTGCTGGGAATTTATCCAGCCTTTGCTGCATAGGCGTCCATGAAAGAAGGTGGCATGTCATATTGGTTGGTACTTGGTAATTCTAATTAGTGATTACGTTTCTAATTACAGAATTACAGATTACCTATAATAAAATTATTCACAGCCTTTCTGTGTTGGCTACATATTCTAAAAGATAACCAATCACCAAATTTAGAGCAATTAAACACACATTTCAATTCCGTAAATGCCAATCTTTCACTATTTAAATGACGACACACATACATCATGTGAAATACAGACTGCGGTATTTTGACATACAAGGAGCTACATTTTACACATAGTTTTTTCTCATTTGAGCTGTACAGACGCAGGGAATTTAATCGACCTGCTAGCCACGTTAAATTGTTATAAAAAATGAATTTCGGATGTATTTGAGAACCTATATCTTTCCGCACTGTGTGTAATTTTTGCTGGGCTAATTGATTTAGCCAACATTGCTTCCGATAATTGAAAACTAAAGATTTAAGTGTCATTTTGGTTACGGCTGATGCCGTTAGTTGAGTTAGCCCCAATTTTCCTATATATGTGAGATAATCTCGACTAGTGAGAGGCATGTTCAGACACTTACCTGTCTGAAAAATCATTTTTTCAACATTAAGTGCTCTCCAAAGCAGTCGACTTTTGTCAAGTTTGCTAGCATAATTGACATAATTTATTACCATCTGAGCATGTCTGTCTGATGGTAGGTCACTGCCCACATCAATCATTAGTCCTGCAGTGCTGCATGATCGAGGTAAATATACAGATTTCTTCATAGTTAAAGCATATAATTTATCCATTTCATCCAAACTTTTTTGACCTATTCCTCTGTATTCAAGACCATACATACTCATGGGTTCAAAATAACTTTTCCAAGTTGTTTTAGCAAAAAGTAGGGGTTTACTTGTGTTCCTGCTTGACAAAAGTGCCAGGGAGCTGTGTTTTAGCAGCTTAGCTTTACAGACGTTTATATGTTCCGCAAATGGATTTTTATCTGATGTTAAAGTAACACCTAGATACTTAATTGTGTCACATTCTTTGACATAACTGAAATTTTTGTATTTATCATAACCCATTTCCCAGTTGAGAGGCATAGATTTTTGCCCCCAACGCATCACCACAGTTTTTTCCGTATTTATGGAAATATTCCATTCCCATGACCATTGTGTAAATTCCCTCATTAGTGATTGAAGTTCATATTCTGTATTAGCCATCAAAACCACATCATCAGCAAAGAATAGACCAGGGATTTTGGGCTGGTTTAGCCGTAATTTTGCACCCTCTCCTGTGCTTAGCAGCCTACTGGCTAAGTCGTGCATATAAAGTGCATATAATGTGGGGCTAAGTGCACACCCCTGTGCTACACCTATTGGGTATACCATGTCATCACTTAAAAAATCGCCATATGTTAAATTAACCTTAATGTTATTATATGCATTTCTCAATGCATTGACTAGGCAAACTGGTATGCCTAAACATTCCAATTTATACCACAATTTCTCCCTATTGACTCGGTCAAATGCTTTGACAGCGTACACAAAACATGTATAAAATTTCCCCCCATTGCATTTGGCATAAGCATTGCAAGATTTTAATATTTGAACATTGTCTCCGGTTCTCCTACCCGGTCTAAAACCCCCTTGTAACTCTGTGAAAATGTCTCTATTTTCAGCAAAATCTATCAATCGATTATTTAGCATTATCATGTACACTTTTTTAATGTTACATGAGATCCCCAACGATCTATAATTGCACGTTTTTGATTTATCCCCTTTTTTGTGGAGTAAAACTAGTCTGCACGCTTTGGCTGCATCTGGTAATTCAGCACCATGTAGCCATCTATTATAAACCTGTAATAAATTTGTTTTATAAATAGCAGGTAAGTGTTTTAGGGCTTCATGACAGATATCTGTTGTGCCCGTCGACTTATTATTTTGCAGTCTCCCTAGTGCTGTGTTCAATTCCTGCCATGTAAAATCCCCAGACATTTCTGTATATTCTATCTCATTTAAAATTGTCTCTTCCACCCTGTAGAGGGTTGGGCTACCAGGATTTTCAGTCATAAAATTATTCCAAAACTTTTTTGATTCAATGTTCATCAACTCATTTGAGTCACATTGGACATCTTCAGAATTTGTCAAAGTATGTAGGGCTTTTGGCTTTTGCCAGTTTCTGTTGACATATTTGTAAACTTCTTTCATTTCCATATTTGGCTTTTCTAGCATTTGAGAGATGTACCTATCCTTCTTTTGTAAGTCAAGCACTCGTTTTTCACGGTGTAATTTATTTTTCAAAATTCGCAGTTCATTACGAAGATCAGTATTATCATGTATTTTTAACTTCCGCCTTATTTTGGCCATATTTCTATGTGTATTTTTTGTATCTGTCTGGGAACTTTAGGCATTGCCACAGCACTAGGTGGTTTTGATGCTATTATGGCAGCATCATGAATATTCTGTATAATGTCAGTATACTCATTACCATTACATTGCTGTAAATGAGCTGTAAATTTGGCCCACTCATCACCTTTAGGTTTTGGAACTTTTTTCAGTGATGACGTCATTTTTAATCTGGAAGCCAGTGTCCATTCCACCATTATAGCGTGATGATCTGATAATAAAGGACATTTAGTACCATAAGTGTCAATATACCCCTTAATTTGTTCATCACACCCCCCGATAAAACACAAATCAATTATGGACTTTGCATTTGACCTTTCGTATGTCCATAAATCACTAAAGTCCTTATTCAATAAAACAGATCCATATTGGGCTATCCAGTCCCTTATCAATTTTCCATTCTCATTCACTTCAGACATATTTCCCTTTATCCCAAGACAATCAGCACCTATGTGCCCATTGAAATCACCTATAATTAAACATTTTTCACTCCTTTGACTGCTTTTTGATAATATTTCCCCAAGTTCGTCTAAAATTTTGACATTTTTTTCTCTGACTAATTTCGATTTTTTAGCTTTACTGTTATTTTCTAAGTAACATGTTAGTATATTTATATGCTCTTTGTCGGAGCGTAATTTTATCCCTAACACATTGGCATCATTTACCGTTGATAAGGAAGAAAATGTGTACTTTTTCTTTATATAAATTGAGATTCCCCCAGCATAATTCCCCTCTTTGTAGGTATGTATACTTGAATACCCAGGAATATCAAAGGTATCAGTTCCGCATGTAAAGTGCGTTTCGACAAAAAGAAGAATATTGGCCGCAGTATTTTTTATAGCGGCTAAAACTTCTGTACCTTTCTTTTTCAAATATCTCACATTTTGGTATAGAACAACCAATGATATATCAGATAAAAATTCCACATTCGAACAGTGTCCATTCAGTTCATTGTGACACTCAACATAAGGTAAAAACATCCACACTATCAACCAAAAAATCAGAAAAGCGTTTTGCCTCCCTTTCACCCATAGAACAAAAAAAAAACATACATAAGTGTTGCACCAACTCTCCTAACCAAAATATCCACCAAAAAATGTGCCAACACAGGCGTAAAATCTCAAAAACGGTAGGAAAATTTTTAATTATTTCGGAACGCGGGCAAAATGCATCGTCAAAGGTTTCGTAACAATGCCACAGCGCGCTAAGGCCGAATTTCCTCCAGCGCTGGCTGCCACTGATCAGGATGTCGCCTGAGTGAAATATCATTTGATGTATATATTCAAATATATCAACGGTATTTGGAACCAACATAGTAACAAATTGTCTCCTTATCAGATCCGCGACCACTTTGTTCCCCACCGGCGAGGTGTGCAACCCATCACGCATTAAGCAGCATGTAAAAGCATCCAAGTGAGATTCACACCCTAAGGTAGTATACTCGTCTTCTAAAAACGTCATAATAGGCAAAATCACAACATTTTCAAAGCTCAACTCAATCTCAACAATTAGCACACGCTCCAAAGTGGAAAAAAAAACGGAAAACTTTTGCCATCAGATCTCTGCTCCAGCCGTCCCGTAAGGGGCACGGCATTGAGGGACCAATTATCGATAGCAAGAGTAAGCCGGACGGTTGTAATGAAAGCGACTTAGATTCCATCAAAATACGCGCACATTCAACAAAAAAAATTTGCTCACTATTTTCGCATCGTATTCACACTCACACCATAGCATAACATCAGTCGAATCTAAAATCGATCTAATCAAAAAAACATCATAACTGGTCGACAAAGAGACATCCTTTAGGGCACAGACAAAAGTGTTCAGACGCCTACCACTGAACAAATTTTTAGAGCAATGCACAATTACCGGTACGAAAAATTCACGACAATCGCTACCCACAATTTTACTAAATGCGGCACTAGTCGAGTCACCAATTAACGTGACAAAAATATTCAAAAGGGCGGAGAGCACATGCACCAAAACACGTTACAGGGCTTGGGCTTACAGGGATACAGTCCGGTTCCCTAAACTGACATCTTGGGCCAAAATCCAAGCCTAAATTTAAGCCACGCAAAACGTCTTTCACAAGTTGGATTTTCCCGTTGACAAATACAGTACTATGACTGTCAATGGCGGCCGTGGGGGGAGTTGATTCAAAATTTTTTCGCAAATATTTTGCACATTTCACAGCCGTACATCGGTCCAACCCACTCAGCATGAATTGCTTAGGCACCAAGTATCCCTTTCCTACTCCATTACTGGCGCGGATCTGAATAAGGAAAAAAACGTCGGGACACAAAAAAAAACAAATTAAGTGCCAAATTATTTATCACCTGTGCAAATGTTGCGGCCGGACGTGTCCTCGGAACCACATCCATAGCCGAGTCTAATAAAAAAGTAATTCATCCCATTTCTTACAAACAGAATTTGCATTTGTTGTATAAAGTAAACTCAAATACATACTTGAAGTGGCTTCGACCAATATTTAGTCGCCGAGCACAGCCGCCAAGTTGTGTGTCGGCGCTGTAGTGTTCACAGCCGACGCTGAGATGATAAGGTAATGTAAGGACACATTTTCATTTAATGGCAAGAATAACTTTAATTTATATGTTCCAGTATTCTTGAAATAGTGATTTAAGAATGGTTGAGACATTTCTACTTTTAAATACATATTTTGTGTATTTGTAAATATTTGCGCATATGTAGTAATTTTTTGTGCATATGTAAACACATAAGTTAACTCACCATTTTCTACGGTTTCGGTGAGGGGTTCTTGGCCCAAACTATGCAACTTTTGCGTGCTCTGATACCCGCCACGATCGATCTGGCGGAAACCGCGACCTGAGATAACTTCAGTATCTGTACATCCCCATACATTCATAATTAGACACATAAAAATGGCATAAAGCATCAAACCTCTAAAATTTCCCCTGTCACCACAGCCTCTGGCGCCGTATCCGCGCATTCCAAAATTGCCGCGCCCGCGCACATAAGTGTTCTGGGACGCGACGCCCCGATTGCCACGCTGGGCACCCACGCCACGCGTTGCACCGGCCTGTGCCGGATCGGTACGCCCACTGCGCAGATCAGCGATGCGATTTTGCTGTAATGGCATTTTCATATTTAATTGGTAAAATGGCTCAAAGTCCCCAAAAAATGTATATGGCACCTCGTCAATATAGTACTGCGGAGGCACCAATAGTTCCAACACACGGGCATAAGCCAGTTTCCTATCTGTGGCGTCAAAGTGACCCTTTTCATCTAACTCTTTGAATTGACCAATGTTAGCGACAATTTCCATCACACCCCCAGCAACGCGGCGAGAGTACGCCTTTTCTTCCGTAATTGTTGCCCGCACTTCCATTAGGGCAATTCCATACAGGTTCATGTATGGACTGCAATATCTGTCCCCCAATTCAGTCGGAAGCGCGCACTGCAATAGCACATTATTATACATAATCACAGAAATTTTGGAAATGTTCCAAAAATTTGAAGTTTTGGAGCAGTGCCAAATACTTTTGGAGAAAAGCCAGCAAAGTAATTTCTGATCCATGGCAAGTGAATTTGTTTATACACCGAAAACCTAAAATTTTGGAACTATACCAATTAATATTAAAAGTATACCAGATAATTAACCCCACAGTCACCTCGTGTTTGCCTTTATTGGCACCACATGTCAATGCACCCCGCCAACCGCTTGACGGGGATTCGCCAGCACATCTAATCACCCTATTGGTCTCTATCCAACCCCCATTTTCATCGCGCAAGTGGCCCAAGTTCCACAACAATTGTCTGTAACAAAAACTCAACAGTATATCTAAATTAATCTTTCTTAAAGTGATAAGATAATTGTCAATAAACCTGAAGCCAATATTGTTCTTGGCCGTGTTGACAATAATTTTGCGCAAATGTTTGTATGCCTCCGTTTTCATGGCATCTCCAACCGAATTATACAGTTTGCCATTTAGATTCCCTTTGCCAGTTCCGATGGCAAACCACAATTTGGCAGTGTCTTGATTTTGATTTTTCACAAAACCATACATTGTGAGCCACACGCGGCTCGCCTCTTTTTGAAATTCGTGGTATTTGGGATCCCACCCCTCATCTTTGTGCAAGGAATATAACTGCTCCAAATTGAGCGCCAAACTTGTCAAATGGGCATTTGCAGAATGTTTAGCTTCGGACTGAAAAAAGGAGGTAATTGGTGTCGACCACTCTCTATATTTACGCCACCATTCACCCAAAGAGTAATATCCCAAACTCACATAAATCAACCCATTCACGATGCAGCTAAATTTATAGCCATCCAAGATAATTTGCCAAGGAAAATAGCCACCGAACGGGTCGATCGGGTTGTCGAAGACCGTGACTACGTCACTGATGCCCATGACGTTGGCGTGTTCGGCCGAAATATCAGTGGACAAAATAGGTGCCGGCATGGTGACATCAGCGCTCGAGGACGCAGACTGTTCACCACCCTGCGTATAATTATAACTATTATAACTATATAGACCTAAAAATTCATAGGTGTATGTTATAAAAGTTATATAATATATTAATGTTGACGTAATATTCCCGTAATTATCTTTAATTTTTAAACTTGATATCATATAATGTAATAGCCAGTTTAACACTTCAATTGTATCATAGCTCCATCTACACAATTCCGATCTTAAGTGTAATATATACCCCCATCTAACCACATTCACGATCCGAATTCGTATTGCGTTATCACTTTGCAGCGCACTGCCATCGTGCAGCCGTTTTACCACCTCGCGCGGCTGTTCTACCGCAACTGGCGTCACCATACCGGACCGTAACTCTGTGACTTGCACCCGACACCAATTGGCTAGATCCTGAGCCTGAGATGTATGTAAATGTATAGTTTGACTCTCATATCTTACCAATAAGATAATTGCTTCCCAATTTGTAATCAAGATTTTAAATAAGATGTTATGTAAAATAGGCCATAAATACGTTCCATTTTTAAAATCTCCCAAATTTGAACCAATAATGAACCACCCAAGTAATACCTTTTTAATTTTTCCGTTCAAATCCGATGAATTAGTGACATCTTCAAGTTTTTCGACTTTAGAAATAAATTCATCCATTTTGGTCGACAGACGCGAAACCCTCATGTCGATGGCCTGGCATGCCTTTGAGCACTCGACCTCAAGCTGCAATGTCGATACAGAAAATATATTGAATTGTATTTTGTCTTTTGTACCCTTTTGTATCTTACCAACCTGCTTCATGTGAAAGCCATGTATGCGCCTCGAGTCTTCCAGGTGTTTACAAAGCATAACCACATAGCTAAGTTCCCTAGCGTTGGGTGTTGTGGTCGGATTAGCCGCCAAATATGCCATGAATTTTGTAGCCAATTCGTATGGGTGTAAGTCACAATTGTCCAATTTGGTCCCACCCCCGAGAGAGTTTGTGGTAGGTGCCCAGCCATACACACCGTCTGGCGTATCCACATCTGTAAACATAATTTTTGTTTTCAATTGAATTTGTATCGTAACTCGAGATACGATTGAAAAGCCTAGATAATAAATTTTTGCTTGAACACTTGTAAAAAAATTTTGTCATTATATGGCTATAAATTAAAGACCATTTATCATATAATATCACAAGAGTACCCCATTTCTCACTTATTTCAGAAGCCAACGTTTCCAAAGAGTGGCAATGGTTCGTATCCGGCGTAAACTGTGTCGCTGCCCTCTAAAATCAAAGACCCATGTCTGTCATAGTGACTGTCTTCTAATTCCGGGAAAAAACCGGATCCGTAATTCTCAAAATCCAAAAATTTCCCCTCAGGCTGTTCATCAACACCGACACCATCTTGTCCATCTTGAACCGGATCGGCTTCGGCCGCACCATCGTCAACACTTTCTCCCACTGGCTGGTCCCCCAGAACCGGTTTAAATTGCGGCGTTGGTGTCACCGTGGACTCGCGCTCAAGATTCATGTCGACATCTAAAAAATTGATAAAAAGATAAAGTTTACGATTGTGAAGTATGGAGTTAAGAACTAAAACATCTATCCACCATATTTCAAATTTTCTAGTGTTGCTTGAGCAGTACTCCAAATGCACAAAATTGATTATAAGTTGAGATATTCTCGAAAATATCTGAAACACAAAATCCAACTTCAAAAAAATCCAAATATGGAACCAACTTCCCATACCTTCATTAACAACGCATGGTGTTGTCCCAGGCGTGGTTTTTTCAGCAGATATCGGCAATGGGGTTTTGCGACCAGACCTACCCCGCTGCATGTTGACGTTTGAGTCACGAGAGGTATCTATTGAGCCTTCATTGTCACTGACCGTCGAATCGATTTGTGCCTTGCGGGCACGCACTTGCGACCGAGTCCCTGTTCGGAGGATTGATACCTGCGTAGCAGTAAATCGATAGAACCATGGATAATCATATACAAACATAACCATGTGCAAAGAACCATTTACAATACATGTTACCCCAATTATATTTAAAATACCAACCGGGGTTTTATTGGATGCCATTTTCCATCCAATGTCATCAACGAATAAACCGACGGACCACGATAACCGCCACCCCAAAACGTTTCCCTGAGAAAAATTGATCAATAAGTTGATTTTTGAACACCGTAAATGAAATTGGCAAAATGCCAAATGTTTCGAAATTGTATATGTCACACTTGTACTATTCCGGCTAAAGGTTGCCCTTGTACTCATTTGGACAGACCGTGATATCGGCCGCGTGAGTGAGTTTATCCATTGTAAATATGAGCATATAGCTCTATGTTCCCCTCGTAACGCTGCTGAATACATCGGTATATGTAAAAAAGCCCATAAAGGAGCTGTAACCAGCCGGCACAGGGAAAACCACCTCGCTGCCAACTCGCTGCCAGCTTACTTGCCAAACAGCAAAAATTAGGTGCAGCTCGCTGACAACTTTTATGCACTTAGCTGCCAGCTCGCTGACAAATTACCTTCCACATGACTTAGCTGGCTGCCAGCTCGCTGACAATTTTACTGGTAAAGGTTTTAATGCTTAGTTTCATTTGACCCAAACCTATGTATGAAATGTATGAAATGAAATATTGAGTGTTGCAGAAAACAAAAATTATGCAGTAAATGCAATGCACAAACATAATAATGGGTGATTATCAATGCAATAAATCAAAAAAGCAATTAATCCTACTCAGTGAAGAAAATGTGGGCTTCTCACAGCAGTGCAATACCAATCCAACTGTGAGCATTTCTTTTCCAAAGCAATGTGCCTGTGAGGAGAATCATCCACATTACAAAAGAAATATAAAATTAGAAATATTTAATATTTAAATAAGCACTTTTTGTGATGTTATTTGGGTTAATATGAGCATTTGTTTATATGAACAATATGAGTGTTGTTAAATATGAGCACACAAATGTTTTGTATCTTTACAGTTTACATAACCACATTCTTTGGGTCAAAATGAATTGTGCATGGCTAAAAAAAATGTTTGTGCATTCCTAAATGTACTGCAGCCTTCTATTCGCTGCCAGCTCACTGCCAACTACACTGCAGGCTTTTGCAGCTAGCTGCCAGCTCGCTGACACACGCTGCCAACTGGCTGCCAGCTCGCTGACACACGCTGCCAACTCGCTGCCAAGTGTAAACAAATGCTTGTCAGCTTGTTGTCTCCTAGCTGGCAGCGAGTTGGCAGCGAGGTGGTTTTCCCTGTGCGGGCAGTAATGCCCATTATGCTAGTCATACTTTTTTGGCACTCGTCCAATCTTGCCAAAACCATTCGGCTAGGCCATACAGGCCCTCGGTTCACCTTCATCTCAGTTGGAATACATCCCCAAATCCATACTAAACTGTCAGAGAACAAAAAACTCACCCAAGCCTGGTCAGTGGTACATAGTCGTTGTGTTTGTAGCATGCGCATGAAAAAAATTCGATTAACTTTTTTCTTTTTTCAGGAACTCTTCTTTTCTTTTTTCAGGAACTCTTCTTATTACTTTTTCTTTCTGAATGTTCTTTATGTTCCCATTTGATTTTTCTGAAGCCCCAGTTACAGCACAATTCAAACTTGTGCTGAAAATATCCCTAAAAATACGTTTTCTGTACTCGGAGAAACATTAACACATTTACTCTGTACTCTAGTATACATATTTTTGCTAGTAAATGTAAATACATTGTAACAAATGTGCAGGTATGATTCAAATGAGACTGCAGTTTTACCCTTGATTGAAGCCAATGCCTGGTCTTGGACTCTGTCTTGAAAAATGTAAACAACCATAAGACACAATGAGATCCTCAATACTGTATTTCCTCTAATAGAAGAGCACCATTCAATTTTTGTTGTCAACTATTTTACCTGCCATTCTATTGGATGTGCCATTCTAATAGAGGCTGCCGTTCTATTGTTTTCATGTCTGGAAAAATGTGCCAAAACCTGTCATTCTATTGGATGTGTCATTCTATTAAAGGTATGCCATTCTATTAGAAGAAATACGGTAGGTAAATGTCTTGGTGTTTAACTCAGTCTCATTTCAACCTTGATTGCACATCCATGCTTGTGATATTTGCAGAAAAAGTGTTTTTTTTTGTATGACAGCACCCTTTCAAATTCTGTTTCATAAAAATGGTAATATACAAATGAAAGACAATGCAAAAACAACCTCAGTTTATGATGGAAACTTTTTCCATACAACTTCATCTGAGCCTTCAGAGTTAGATTGTACATACGTGATGGTGAGACAGGGGTTGGGCTGATCTAAATTACTGTAGCAAAAAAGTGCAGGCCTAGTTTTTAGAAAAAATTTTATTATAATCGGGTGGGCGCGCCAGCGCCATCCCTCGCTGCCGAGGGAGGGCGCAAGCGACCCACCCATAATATGGTCAGACACACCAAAATGCGGAAATCGCTAAATTTAAATTGCAATAACTTCGAAACGCAACAAGCTACGGCAAAACCGATTATACCATTGAATAGCCCGTGTCGAAAAGTACCCCCATGCAAATTTTCAAATCAAATGGTTGAGTTGGGAGGAAGTTATTACACATTTTCTTTTCTAGGCAGTGTTGTTGTTGTTGTTGTTGTTGTTGTTGTTCTTCATCTTGTTCTCCCGACAATCTTCAAACTGCAATAACTTCCTTGAAACACGACCGATTTTCATGGTTGATGGCTCATATGAAAGAGCATATGATGCCATTTTTTATTTTCGGGAATTTTTTTCACAGGCTCCGCCCACTTTGGAACGGTATCTGTTTGAAATTTTCAAACCTCAATAAATTTAAAATTTGAATACAGATGCGGCAATAAAAAAAATTTGTTGATGTGCGCCATGACTAGAGCTTTCAAATGAGCCAATTTTTGGCAATTTTGGTACAGATTTACAAAAGTTATTCAAGTTTGCTTATTTTGTGTAAAATGCGCAAACATGCCTGAACTACTGCTTGATGTGATACTGAGCATGTGACCTTGCATGGTGATTACTATCAGGTCATAAATGTCTAGTGGTTAATGTCAAGTCAAACGTCAAGTTATAAATGTCAAGTCAAATGTCAAGTGATAAATGTCAAGCAATAAATGTCAGGCCAAATGTCAAGTGATAAATGTCAAGTGATAGATGTCAAGTGATAAAATATTAAGTGATAAAATATCAAGTCAAATATCAAGTGATAAATGTCAAGTGGTAGATTTCAAGTGAAATGTCAAGTGATAAAAGTCAAGTGACAGATGTCAAATGATAAGTGTCAAGTGATAAATTTCAAGTGAAATGTCAAGTCAAATGTCAAGTGACAAATTTCAAATTTCAAATTTCAATGAGAGTTTCTATGTCTGTAGATTCCAAATCCATGATAAAAATGGGGGTGAAATTTTTTTACATCAAAAGTGAATTTTTGTATGAAAGCACCCTTCCAAATTATGTTTAATGAAAAATGGTGATATACAAATGAAAGACAATGCAAAAATAACCTATGTTTATGATGGAAACTTTTTTCATGCAACTTCATCTGAGCCTTCAGAGTTGGATTGTATGTGATGGTGAGACAGGGGTTGAGCTGATTTAAACTGCTGTAGCAAAAAAGTGCAGGCCTACTTTTTAGAAATTTTTTTGTTATAATAAACTATGCAATTGAGCACAGTTTTTGCAGAAAAAGCTAAGCTCTCAATTACAAACTGAATATTTGGTGCCATTTTCAAAATTTCAGTCATGATTTTCAGTGAGAAAAAAACGTTTGATGAAATAAGTTTGTATGGGCCAATTAATCTCCACAACTATCTCAATTAAAATTCACAATATTATATTGATAGATGAAGTCAAGCAAAAGTTATGAATTTTCAAAAAACAGCTCGAAAAATGGTGAATTTTGACTTTGATCAATTTTTTTAGTAGAAGTTGACATTTTTGAATATATGTATGGTGGAAATTTTGTGTTTTTCTA
The DNA here is from genome assembly GCA_964036195.1 of Sphaerolaimus hirsutus. Taxonomy (NCBI): domain Eukaryota; kingdom Metazoa; phylum Nematoda; class Chromadorea; order Monhysterida; family Sphaerolaimidae; genus Sphaerolaimus; species Sphaerolaimus hirsutus. Next base: position 29,521,730 of record OZ038451.1, on the reverse strand, counting down.
TATGTAGATTCAAAATATACGATAAAAAAACGCAAAAAAATTTTTTGTGCCTTCACAGGTTTGGTTCTTACGCAAAGCGAGTCATAACACGTGATGCGATTTGGATACATGTAACAGATGATAATTGATAGTTTATGTAGTGTTCAATGGTGGCCACCTTTTCTCACCAGTGCGACAAGCAATGCGTGAAATACCTGAATTTGCAGCCGTTTCAATTTGTTTCAGTGGTTTTTGCTGTTTATGCACTCCAAAAAAGTTTCTCAATTATGTATTCTGTAGTCGTGTACTTTCAAAAGTACCGTATTCCCCCAGGGAATTTTTTTTTCATCAAATATTTTTGAGGGGGAACTATTTGAGGGGGGGGGGGATTATTCAAGTGGGGGAACTATTATTTCTTCAAAATTTTCAAGTATGTATCTATCACACTGTGTACACATTTTGTGCGTGTCTCCGTTGCTAGTGCACACACCATCATAGCTGGATGTGCTGCATTTGCCTTTGATGAATCAAACAAGACACAGCCAGTCTGTTTTCATCGATTTTTAAAAAACATATGTGCATTACCTTTTTTCCATCTTGGGGGGGGGATTATACAAGTGGCGGAATTATTTTTTCCTCACTCGTCTAACAGGGGGGAACTATTCGAGGGGGGGGGGAATTATCCAAGTGGGGGAATTATTCGAGTAAATACGGTATGCAAGTACCTAAGTGAGTACCAGTACCGTATTTCCTCAAAATACCCCCTGGGGGTGATTGTTTCAGAGTGACATTTTTGAGGGGGGGCTGGGTTAAACAAGGGGGGGGGGGTATTTCGAGGGGGCTTATTATTTCGCCAGAATTTTTTGAACTCTCAGTACTAAAATGTTGTTTTTAACGTATGCTGACGTCGAAAAATGCAACGATCAGCACCATTTATGAGTCTGTAGACTTACATAAGTATGTAAAGGGTGTAAAACAGGTTCTTACGTAACATAGTCATGGTTTTTAACGTCAGTTCTGCATTGTCCGGATCACAAACCGTAGCTTTTGTCACGTACGTTCTGTTTAAATACTGTAAATATGGGGGGTGGGGTTTCAAGGGGGTCGGCTAAAAAATTCATAGTGTCCATTTTAAGGGGGGTATTTCGAGACGGGGGAGGTAGTTCGAGGGGGGGGGGATTCTGAGGAAATACGGTATGTCTTTTTGGGGGGACGTAAACGTAGTTTACACAGTACTCGAGTAGCTGTATGTATTTATTGAATAAAAATAAATACATTTTAATGAATAAAACCATGTTACAGACGCTAGTTCTCTACAGAAATTTCGGAAACTAATAAATCGGCTTTGAACGTGTACGTGTTTGAGTTTACCAGAATGAGTTTTTCGTAAATCTCAGCGACAATAGTTGGCAGACACCTTATCCCGATAAATGCCTTCAAGGCTGAGTCATTAGTTTTCCGATTTTTTTGAATTTTCTGAAGAAAACAGGTGTTAGTAGGGCTTGTTTACGTGACTCATGACAGAATGGAATGTGCCAGAAAATAGAAACGGGTGATTTTGTTAAGCAGCATCCACTAGTAATGTCAAGGCACCGGGGCTCTGGTGCTTGGCACCAGGGGGCCGTCCCAAGCCCTGTAAAGTGTCAAATGTAAAGTCAAATGCAAAGTCAAATGTCAATTGTCATGCAAAATGTCAAAATTAAAGTAAAATGTAAAGTAAAGTGTCAATTGTACATCCAAATCTTATTTTTCGTATCCAAATCTTAATTTTGACATAAGATCTGGATACAAAAACACAATATTTGGATACACAAGTGACACTTTACTTTGCATTTGACTTTACGTTTGACACTGTTCTTTACAATTTACAGGGCTTGGGATTGCCACCTGAAGTCCATTTGAGGCGCCACCTGAAAAAAAATGAGGCGTCTAATTCTAAAAGTCGACAAGTCCACAAATGCGATTTGGAGTAGTCGCATCAAAAGTAAATTTCAAACCCAATTCCAGGCCCGTGGTGCCTGTCCAATTTGGCGCTCTCATGCTTTCCATCAAGTTGACAATAAAGTGTCAAATTTTCAACATTTATATGTGAAAAATGGGGTGTCCATAAAATTCCATTCGATCAGAGCAAAACTGTTTTTGGGAGGGAATTGAACTTGTCGCCTTCTTGCACGCGAGAACATTTTTGTTCCCGCCCGCGTTGCACCTGCTTTATGGGAAATTTATGCGACTTTTAGAAATCGTTTTCCATAGTGGACTTATCACATTTCTTGCGTTTTTCCTATAAAAAAGGATGCGGAGGATGGACTAGTCGACTTTTAGCCCAAATCTTATTGGACTTGTCGACTTCTTGCCCAAATTTTTTGCATTTTCCCCAAAAGTGTACGTAAAAGTATACTTTCGAAAAGTATACGTAAATGCGAGTACAGGGACTTTTGTTGCGAGGAAACGTAAACGTATTTACGCTGTACTGGAGTATACGTATTTATCGAGTAAAAGGAAATACGTTTTAACAACTATGGTGCGGATACGGTCACGGTGCCATTTTCCCCCGCGCCTCTGAAATCACTAGTGTTTGTCGGGGCTATTGAAGCCTTGCTTTAGTAGGTGTGACAAATATTTTTGTGCTTTGTTGAAATTTGACAAAAGGAATGAATGACAAATCGAAAAACAGGAAAACATGATCAATACAAAAACAGAAAAAAACAACGATACATGCGTTGATATTTAAGTTCACACTGAAAGGCCGTTTCAAGACAGTCACTATCGCACTTGCGAGCACCACTCAAAATGACCAAAATCAATCTACAAGCAGTCATCATTGCAGCGGGGATACTCGTCCCCACGATCGGCTGCAAGTTTCATTACATTCCAAACAGTTGAGACGTCAAATTTTTAAAGTCGACAAGTCCATAAAATGCGATTTGGAGTAAAAAATGGCGTCATAGTATACTCTTTCATATGAGCCATTACCCATTAAGATCAGTTATGTTGCATAGAAGCACTTTGCATTTTTTAATGACAGAACAACTAGAACAACAACACTACCACATATCAAAAATATGTAATAAATCGAAAATCATCCCGTCAACTACGCCATTTGATCTGAAAATTTGAATGGCACTTTTTAACACGGTCTTTTCATTGGTTCAATCGGTTTTGCGCTAGCTCAATGAGTTGGTTGGTTGGTTGGTTTTAGTAAAACTCAACGTGATTGGTTTTAGTAAAAAAAATTTACTAAAATTGTATTTAATTTTTATTTTATTTATGTTTCATTTCATTTTATTTCATTTATGTCATTAATAGAATAAAATGAAATATTTTACAAAAATTTTACAAATTTTTTTGAAAAAAATCGGAATCATACCTGCACGGCCAGAAAAATGTTATCATTATACCCTTACATGAAAAACATGTGACAAATTTTCCATTACTTTACAAACGCGTCATGCAGTTAGTGATGGAATGGCGCCATGGCGCTGGCGCCATTTCAGGGCGCCAAAGGGCGCCGCGCCATGGCGCCATTGGCGCTTGGCGCCCTTTTTCTGTGGCGCCCTTGGCGCCTGGCGCCCACATTCTGAAAGGCGCCATGGCGCCCTTGGCGCTTGGCGCCCTTTTTCCGTGGCGCCCTTGGCGCCTGGCGCCCTGCTTTAGAAGGGCGCCAAAAAAGCGCCAGCAGGGTTTCACGGTGAGTGCTGTGTAAACGAAAAAAAATGAAAAACGCATCCGTGGATGATCTAAATTTGCCAGAAAAATGGACGGAGTGGTGTGAGTGGGTGGAAATCGTTTGTCCAACGGTTCATCAGATCTGTCTGACGGATCAGAAAACAAGAATGATGGACCGTCTAACTTGCAAAATCATAAATAAACGGATTAAAATCGTTGCAATTAGGAAGCATTGTTTGGAAAGGTCTATTTGTAATGAATGGATTGTTGTCAAATGACAATTTCCATTGCGTTTGAATTCGTCATGTGGATTTTATTAAAAATTTTTTGTTGCTAGTCTTGTTTTTGTTCATTACATCCTGGAGAACGCGAATTAAGAAGTGAATGCGCGTACAATGGTGCTGTAGAAACATTTTTAGCACACGCATGGTGTTGTAGGCACTTTTTATCCTGGCGCCCTTGGCGCCTGGCGCCCTATCTTCCAAATGGCGCCATGGCGCCCTTGGCGCTTGGCGCCCTCTTTCCGTGGCGCCCCTGGCGCCTGGCGCCCACTTTCTGAATGGCGCCATGGCGCCCTTGGCGCCTGGCGCCCTTTTTCTGTGGCGCCCATTTTCCGAATGGCGCCATGGCGCCCTTGGCGCCTGGCGCCATTTTTTCTGGCGCTTTTCCATCACTACATGCAGTAGGTATTGTTTGCTAGCTGCTAGTGTAAACTTTACGATGATTGATAGCAATGGTTTCCATTTCCAGGAGAAAAACTACTGGTGTGTGCTGGGTGCATTTGTAAAATGTCATGCAAAATGTCAAGTAGGGTTGGGAACCCGACCCGACCCGAACCCGAAGTAGGGTTTGACACTTTACAAAGCTTGGGACTGCCCACTGTTCCACGAATATACTGGTAGAAGCTCAAGCAACAAGGTAAATTTTTTTACAAAAATATGAATTTTTATACAATTTTACAAAAATACAAAAAAATTTACAATTTCACAATAATTTCATATAAATTTGAATTTTTTTACAATTTTTATTTTTATTTTGAAAATCTCCATTTTATTTTATTTTATTTTATTCTTTAATTTTCCATTTTTTTATTTTTTTATTATTTTTTCCTAAGATTTTGCCAACCCTGACTGTGATGACAAAAAATGCAATTTTTCAGCCATTTTTGTTGGATACATATGAAATATTTTACATGTGTGAGGCCTCAATTGATCATGACTTGATCAGCCCCACTGCCTAAGACAGACATCAAATTATATGCATTGTGTGTTCATGCACACTAGATCACACTTTTTTTTGTTGTCGGCGGCTGTCGCTGTATTTGTTAAAGGGGCATTGTCGGGAGTCTGCACCGCTCGGCATCTAAACCTGCATGGCATCTGGACCTGCGTGGCATGGATGTCTGCCTGCATGGCATCTAGACCCGCGTGGCATCTATCAACCCATAGATGCCAAGCGGGCTACATGCCTGCACATGCCATGCGGTCTCCATGCTGTGTGGGTGTAGATGCCAAGCGGGCTGAACCCCCCCCCCCCCACACACACCCACGAGATGGCCTCATGGCCTCTGTGCCTCATGGCGGGCTGTTGCGCGCCTGTGCATGCATAGTGTCCCAAAATGAATTCTGACAAAACATGTTGTTTTTTGATGCTGAACCTTTACTTGCCCAGCTGAAATATTACTTGCTGAACCTGTCACCCTGCAACTTTTTTTATAGGAGTACACCTGTTTATCCAGTCCAGTGTATCATGTGCACAAAAAATATGAATTCAAAATGTGTAAAAATTTCAATGTTTTTCCCAATTATTGTTTTCAGATGTCAAGTGTCTCTGACATTTTTTATTTAAATGCAAATATGAGTACTGTTTGAAATGGGGAAGAAGGGTAGATAAATACATGCATGCCCATGCAAATTCAGCCTCAGTGTTAAGGGGCAACACTCAAATTGATCTGGGTAGTGTGGTGAGATATGCATTGAATACTGTGTACATGGTGGCTTAGAAATAGATGGTCAAATTAGATATTTTAACAGATTTTCTGGGATCAGATTTAATTTAATTTTCTCAAAATCAGCCAATTTGAAATGTGAAATTGAAATACAATATTGATCAATATTTTTAGTGTTGTGTTCATCCAAATACTGTGTTTGATTGAAATTTAGCCATTTGCACTAAACTAGGAAACTAGGAATCCACTAAGGTAGGCCACCCTGTAAATGAGTCAAAATTCCATGTAAACACTGCTGGAACTCAATGTTGAAAGCCACTTGAACAGGGTGGCCCAATACACATGGAAGTTTACAAAGCTGTTTCCAAAAATGATCAATCAATTTGAGTGTTGTCCTTTAGACTGAGGCTTTTTACATGCATGGTGTCCCAAAATGCAATTCCCACAAAAAATGGCTTGATAAAAATTTATTCTAGTAGCCACTCTTACAGGGTTACTTAAGAATTGTATTTATGAATTTACATGGGCATGCATGTATCTACCCTTCTTCCCCATGTCAAATGGTACTCATATTTGCATTTAAATAAAAAAATTCAGAGACACTTGACCTCTGAAAATAATAATTGGGAAAACATTGAAATTTTTACACATTTTGAATTCATATTTTTTGTGCACATGATACACTGGACATGTATGCCTCCCCTGCCCGCTTGGCATCTGGCCCTACCCGCCCGTTTGGCATCTATGCCACAGTCTGCTTGGCATCCAGCATTGGATAGATGCCAAGCAGGTAGAAATCCATGCTATCCGGGTCCATATGCCAAGCGGATTAGATGCCATTTAGGCCTGACCCCATTGTCGGCGGCCTCGTTAAACGGGCTGGCGATAACAAATCAGGGACAACCTCCGACAACAAGAAAAAATGTGATACAGTGTGCATGAACACGCAATGTATATAATTTTATGTGTGTCTTAGGCAGTGGGGCTGATCAAGACATAATCAATTGAGGCTTCACACACGAAAAATATTTCGTATGTATCGCACAAAAATGGCTGAAAAATCCAAATGGTGCCAGGACTTTGGCGCCATTCCATCACTACCTGCATGACAAACTTGTGTCACGCAAAAACTGAGTGACACAATTTTGTTGTGCATTGGAAATTCCGGTGAGCCTTGACTAAAATTGGAATTTTTGTACACTTTTACTAAAAATTTACACAAATACGAAATTAAGTAAAATCGTATTTTTGTTATATTGATGTTTTTATTTTTTTTTTTATTCTTCAATTTCCATTTTATTTTTATTTTTTTCTCTGAGATTTTGCCGAAGTTATTCCGGGTTGAATTTTGTGATTTCCACATTTTGGTGTGTCTGACCATATTATGAAAGGGGCGCTTGCGCCCTCAATCGGCAGCGAGGGCGATTACAGGTACTTTTTCCCCCGTGGACAACTTCCCCCCGGAGTGTGTTGTATTAGCATTTTGTCCGTGTTGCATGAGCGTTTTGTCATGTTGCATTGGCCCCACACAAGCTGGTTTTCAAGGTTCCCTCTGTGAAAACCCATTATTTTGTTTTCAAATTCATTTAAACAGTCTGTGTAATGAGCCCAACGGCCGCCATCTTTACTTTTTTTCTATTTTTCCTCCGGAAGAACACATATTTGAAAACTCTGGTAAAATGCTGCAGACAAAATATTTTTTTGTTGAATAAGTACGAATTTGTAGGACAAGCTGTAAGCGGCATGTGATGCAGAAAATTATGCTTGATTTTTGGGACTGTATTGTATATTTTTAGCGCTGTTATACATATTTTTAACAATTAATTTGTTTTCTAACTATAAATATTTTTAAAAATTCAGTTTTACATTGTATATGATATCTGTCTCAGATATGTATCCAGTTTTTTTTTCTCTTTCATTTGATACCATGTTTCACAATAGAAGTTCAAAGATGATGAAGAAATTGTGGTTATGCTTAAAACATTAAATAATTTTTTAAAATTACATCTGTGTATCTGTAATTATTGCATTATCACAGTAAAAAGCCCTTATTTTTTCACATCAAACAAAAAAAAAACTGAATTCAATAACATGTCTGCAAAACAAGTAATGATATTTTTATACAATCCACTTTATAATTTTTTTAAAAATCACAAGTGCAATTGAAACAGCTGATTTTGTATGTAAATGAAAGCCAAAAAAATGAAGAACAAGTGAACACTGACTGAGACAATGTCACATTCAATACACTAGCACAAAACAAATAAAAACAATTTTATTGTATTGTTTTCAGAAATGTTTTCATTTAATATTACGATCTGTCACAAAATTTAACATAAACAGGAACCTTTTTGAAAACTTAAAAGTTATCTGGATCTATCCATGGAATTGAGGAATTGAGTGAAAGTCTTGAAAAAGAAATGTAAAGATGCAAAAAAAGGCTTGGAAAAATCACATAGTCTTTTTATGTTTCCAGAGATTTTTTCAAAATTATTTACTGTATGTGCACAACTTCCAAGTGTCAGTGCAAAGGGTATAAATTAACTGCCAAGCACCCAGTGGAGGCCATTACAACACTCCAGCCTGCAGCAAAAACTCGAAAAACTCCAGTCCAGCTGAGCCAAGCAGTGCTCAGGAAAACTCAGCTTAGTAAATGTGATGCAAGGTGAAAGTGCACAAAATAAGACATATGTTATATGCATAAAATCAGGTTTGGCAGCTAGCCAGATACTGTTTAGTTGTTTGGTCACCTTGGAGTGTTGATGCTGGTATTGACCCAAAGATTGTGCAAGCAGTTGGTCATACTGGATTAATTCACCAATGACTGGCAATTGAGCAGTATCTAAGTCTGCCATGAGTACATCGAAACCAGTCTTTCATTTTCTCTGTGAGGGCATCTTGAATTTCATCCCTGTGATTTGCATCTGAAATTTCATTTAGCCCATTGTACAGAGTGCCAACCTAACTGCATGTATAAATCACTTTCACAAATATTTATCAATTAATGAAATGAAAAATTATATATATATTTATATTTTAATGCAAGATCATGACTAACAATTGCATGGTACACACAAATTTCAGAAAGATTGATTTCATTAACAGTAGTACCAAGTCCCAGATTCGGTGTTGTTGATAAATTTATGAATTCTGTCATGTTATAAGTACTTTTCAAGATTGGTAATAACTTATGGAAACAGGTGACATATACAGTTGTCACCTGAAACGTTTTTTACACAGTGATGTTTTTTAAAAAAAAAATTATTTTATTTTATATGCATCCCAAGTTTTCTACAACCCCATCAGTACATGCAGCATAAAATACTGCATGTACACTCTTAATTTTACATTAACCCATCCATCCAGTGTTTTTTAAAGGATTTTGGAGTAAGTTGGCGAAAATCCATAAACTAGCGATGCCTGGCGACGATTTTGCCACTTTTTGTGTGTACAGCGACGCATTTTCACATATGTTGCACAGATATTGAAAACTGGCACGTACAGCGACGTACAGCGACGTCGCTGTACGTCGCACTTTTCACAAATGTTCTGCAAATTTGAAAACTAGAATGTACATTTTTGAAAACTACATTATTCAATTTTAAGTTTTCAAATTTGTCTTCAGAGTATTTTGTTGGCAACGCGTCGCCTACGCGTCGCCGACGCGTCGCCCTACAGTTTTCAAAAATGTTCTGCAAATGTGAACTTTGAATGGCAAATGTGACTTGCCGAAACCAATATTCACATATGCTGTCACTTTTTGAAAAATAAAAGTGCAAATTGCACACTTTTGAATTCCGTACAGCGACGCATCGCCTAGGAGAGTTTTCAAAAAGGAACATTGAAAACCAGCTTGTGTGGCCACATTAGCGTTTTGTCGTGTTGCATTAGCGTTTTGTTGTGTTGCATTAGCGTTTTGTCGTGTTGCATTAGCGTTATGTCCGCACGGACATAACGCTAATGGAACACACCACGGGGGGAAGAAGTCCATGGGGGGAAACGTGATGTTAACGGCGAGGGCGGGGGCTGGCGCGCCCACACGCGATTCGATCAAATCAATTTTATTCATTTATTTTTGTTGTGCACCACCCAGCGAGTGCACTCGTATTGGCGAACCACCATGGACCACTTACAAATTGGGGCAGCTGGCACAGCTGGGAGAACTGCCCCCATGGCACTTTTGCACATGTCAGTGGTCTGCTCTGGGTGCTGTGGAAGTTGCTTTCGGCTGGGGTAGTGATGGAAAAGCGCCATGGCGCTGGCGCCTGGCGCTGGCGCCAAAGCAAAAAGCGCCATGGCGCTTTTGGCGCTTGGCGCCTTTTTGCCGTGGCGCCATTGGCGCTTGGCGCTCACACTTTGAAAATCGCCAAAAAAGCGCCATACCATCTGTGTACGATTTCGATAGGTGGCATCAAATATGCCACCAAAATATGAGATGATTGTTTTTTTGTTCCATCCAATTTAACCATCGCCTAAAATTATGGTTCAAACATCCAAATTTCATTGATATAAATATAAATAGCACAACTTCACTTACTTGAAAAGAGTAACCTACTGAAACTTTCTGCATTCAGAATAAAACTGCCTTATATAGCATGCTGAATGTACACTTTATTTACATTCTATCTATCATATCACATTTATTTTTCTGACATTCATTTTAGAATGCTTATCAGATCTGAGTAAAAAAACGTGCTCCATCACATCACTTTTTATTTAACCTATATCCTTTAATAACATCCCCTTGAATAACACCCCCTGAAAAACTCCCCTTGTTGGCCATGTGAGGAAAAAATACGCCCCCTTGAATAACTCCCCCATCTGGGTATTTGATTTTGCCATTGGCGCTTGGCGCTACTGTCTGGAAAAGCGCCATGGCGCTTTTGGCGCTTGGCGCTAAAATCGTGTGGCGCCATTGGCGCTTGGCGCCGCAATGGGAAAAGCGCCTAGGCGCTTTTGGCGCTTGGCGCCGAAACTCTGGCGCTTTTTACATCACTAGTTTCACCCCTCAGTGACCTATATTTAATGTTTGGTTTGCCATTGAACCAAAAAACTAAAGGGCTAAACACATTTTTCCAGGAGTGTATTACCATTTGAGGGGTATAGGAACCATGTATTTACATTGACCACGTTGCCCATAAAGGATCTTGCTTTCAGGGATTTCAATTAAAAGTAGAAGAAAATCAGTGGAGCGGTGACGACACGGCTCTCAACGGAATCAGACTTTTCTGTGCGAAACTAAGTGAATTCGGGTCGGATGAAATACTTCGAAAGCCGATTTCGAGGTTAGACGATCGATTGGCAATTGCAATTTGTAAATAAATCAATTTTTTTAATTCGAATCAAGATTTAAAAATCGAATAAATTTCAGTGGTGTTGGCGGTTGGGGCGTCTGGAATAATGCCAAGTGGTGCAGCGGTGGCGCCTTGACAGGGTTTGAGCTTAGAAGCGAGCGTGAGTTTCCTGGGGACAGTCCCAGACCCTGTAAAGTGCCCTGTAAAACGTTTGCCATTTTAACAGGCATTTTCCATGACTATCGACACTTTGCATGACATTTGACATTTTACAGGGCATTTTACACGGTCTGGAACTGGCACCTGTGCGGATTCTATAATTTGACTAACGAGAAATGACATGCACCAAATGAGGTGAAAAAACTTCCCAGACAGTTATGAAGTCCCTCAGGGGTCGCAAGCATAGGGGATTTTCGTGGTGGCATTTTGGGATGGGGGCATAGGGGGTTAGCATTTTGGGGGAGGGGGGTCAACCCGCCGGAACGTGTTTATAACTCGGGAACCGCTGGGTGAAAATTGTTCACATTTGGATATACCGTATTTCCTCGAAATACCCCCCCCCCTTGAAATACCCCCCCCCTCGTTTGACCCCCCCCCTCTCGAGACCACTATGAAACAATCACCCCCCCCCCCTCGAAATACCCCCCCCCCAAATTGAGTGTAAAGGGAACGTACATTACAATAACTGTAGTTTGTGTTCAGTGTACTGCAGAACACACGTTAAAACAATGTCGGTGTCACGTTAGAACAGTGTACATACCATCTACATACTAATATTAGTCTACAGAACCTTATAAATGGCGGTTTTTGTTGCATTTTTCGACGTCTGCGTACGTTTCAGACAACAATTTCGTACTTGGTTTTCATAAATTTTCTTGTGAAATAATAACCCCCCCCCCTCGAAATACCCCCCTCGTTTAACCCCCCCCCCCTCTCGGGACCACTATGAAACAATCACCCCCCGGGGGGTATTTCGAGGAAATATGGTAATATAGTTTCAGTGTGTAAAACCTTCAGTGTGTAGGGTGCCTTCCCAAAAAAATTTTAAACTAAATTTATCAATTAGAGGAAAGTGGTTAAATTACAACGGCACAACACAACTGAACGTTCTATTGGAGGTGCCGTTCAATTGAATGCTGTTGTTCTATTGTTTTCGTGAGTGCAAAAATGTGCCAAAACCTGCCGTTCTATTGGAGGTGCTGTTCTATTGAAGGTACATATGCCGTTCATTGAGAAGAAATACGGCAGACATGAATAGGGTGTCCAAAAAAAATTTTTACAGAAAACGGAAATGGAAACAGAAAAAATTTTTCAGCAGCTGGAAAACGGAACGGAAAACGGAAAAAAATTTGCACTTGGCGGAAAACAGAAACGGAAATGGAAAAAAATTTCAGCGGCCGGAAAACGGAAAAAGAGGACGAAAAACAGAAACAGAAAAATCAAATTTGCACAGAAATGGAAAAACTTGCTGAAATTTTGCCGGAAAATGGATAAAATTTGCTGAAATTTTGCTGGAAGTGGAAAAAATTTGCAGTAATTTTGCTGGAAACAGAAAACTTTTTACATCATTGACAATCTGCATGAATTTTTACCAGTTTGGCTGATCAGAAAACAGGAAGTTGAGCCATAAAAAGGTAAAATGAGGCAGAAAAATGGCAAATTGAGGCAGAAAATGAAAAAAGGCAGAAAAACTGGAAATTGAGGTGGAAAACAGAAAAAAGTGGAAAAACTGAAAATTTAGCCAGAAAACGGAAAATGAGCTGGAAAAACGGAAATGGAAAAAAAGTTGCCGGAAAACGGAACGGAAAACGGAAAAAAATTTGCCTGCGAAAAATGGAAACGGAAAACTAAAAATGGAGATTTGACACCCTAGACATGAAGAATTTTGCAGGGTACCCCCTGCCATAGGGCAGCCCTGAAAACGCAACAAAAGAGCACTTTTCAGCTTCCCAGGGTGTCACAAGTGATGACACCGCAGCCAACAATGTAAGAATGAGGTGCACCCGAACAGCAGGAGGCACTCCCAGACCCTGTAAAAAGCCCTGTAAAATGTCAAATGCCATGCAAAGTGTCAAATGTCATGGGATTGCCTCGGTTGCCATTTTGCAGGGCTTTTTACAGGGTCTGGGAGTGGCACCTGATGGCAGCAACTCTTGGATCGATGGCGGCGGCATGGACTGGGGGCACTGGACTGGCGAACTGAATTGCCCCAGCGACTATGCCGTGTGTGGGCTAATGACAAAAGTGGAAGACTACCAAAGTCGGTTTCGCATTTCCAACGTCATTCTTCTGCGATATCATGAACACAGAAATTGGCACATGTTGGACTGTGGGTAGTGTGTAAAAGCGCCATGACGCTGGCGCCAAAGCGAAAAGCGCCACGGCGCTTTTTGCGCTTGGCGCTATTTTTGACCAGTCGCAGGAAAAAAATGCCTGGCGCTGGGGCTTGAACGCTAGCGCCAAAGCAGAAAGCGTCATGGCGCTTCTGGCGCTTGGTGTCATTTTGCTGTGGCGCCATTGACGCTTGACGATGGGGGTCAGAACAAAATGGCGCATGAGCAAAATTGCGCCAAGCGCCTGAAGCGCCATGACGCTTTTTGCTTTGACGGTAGCGCCAAGAACCATCGCCAGGCATTTGTTTCCTGGCGCTATGTAAAAATAGCGCCAAACGCTAAAAGCGCCGTGACGCTTTTCATGGGCAAGGTGCTAAGTGCCAATAGCGCCACAGCAAGATATCGGCAAGCGCCGAAGCCGCCATGGCGCTTTTGGTTTAGCGCCAGCGCTATGGCGCTTTTACATCACTACACTACACATCCTACATAAGTTACATAACTAAGGGTTTTAAAGTGTTTTGGAAAAAAATCGGGAAAAATGAAAATAAAAATTTCACAGTGATTTTGTTTTGTTCTACGTTTCACTTTCAATTGTTCGTCAAGCTGTAAATGCCGCTTAATGTGTTGTCTTTTTGCATCTAGTCGGCGGGGATGACACAGCATTGAATAGAATCAGGATGAAATGTTGCAGCATGAAGCCCTGTGAGTTACATTTTCAATTTGTTGTTGAAAATTTTAGTCAGCGTATTCCATCGAATTAACTACCGTATATCCTCGAATAAATCCCCCGGGCAGTCATTTTTTCTTCAGAAGTTTTTGAGGGGGGAGTTATTCGAGAGGGGGGAGTTATTCGAGAGGGGGGGGGGTTATTCGAGGGGGGGGAGTGAATTTTACGTCAGTGTTTCCAGTAAAATATATGATAAATTTACTGCACAAATGGGGTAAATTTGGTAACATAAATGATTTGTAGGAATACAATATTCACAATTCAAGCAGTGAAAACAATGTTAGTGAACTCTAGCTGCAAGATATTCCATATATTTACATATGAAATACATAAAAACGTGTTTGTAAATGTGGAATGTTATGAAATGTTTCTACCCATCGAAGTGGGGGGAATTATTCGAGGGGGGGGTGGTTTTTTCCTCACACTCACAAGAGGGGGACTTAATCGAGAGGGGGGAGTTATTCGAGAGGGGGGACTTATTCGAGGATATACGGTAGTCATAGAGTCCTAGAATTGACCACCCCCCTCGAATTACCAGAGGTGTTAAAAGTACCGAACTTTTCAAAGTATACGTAAACGTAAAGTATATATTTTTTACTCACCCCCTGAGTACAGAGAACGTTAAGTAATTTTTTTTCTTTTACTCATGAGTAAACATGAGTAAAATACTTTTCCCCCAGAAAACGTATTTTTGAGTATTTTAGGAAAATTTTGGCCCAATTTTCACTCAAAATCACTCATTGTCTTACCTTTTTGACCATTTTGACCTTCAAATTCACAAGAACATGTGTTTGCCCGTTTTTTGGCAATTTTTTCCTATTTTTTGCTTTTTCTCCCCCTTTTTCTTATCTATGCCTTGAAAAAGCCTATAAAAAGCCTATCTGAAATACCTATTCTGTACTTGACTACTTTCAAAAAGTATACTTTGGGTGATTAGCTCAGTCGATGGAGAGATTTTGGTTGCTATCATTCATTTGGTAACACCTCTCCAAGCCTAGTGCGGCAGGCACTTAAATAAGAGAAGAAAAGGAAAAAATGTCCAATGCACTTACAATCAAAGCATTCACAATCCCAAATCCGACATCATCACCCCTCTCAAAACAAACACAATTTTTCAAAATCAAATCACACTTTCAAACTTTCTTCTCTCTTTCTCCCTAATAAACTGAAGGTCGGAATGCGAGTGGTGGCAATAACGCTTGCCATTTTTCAAAATGCGTGAAAAAACTGTCCTGCGCTTTGTTGTCCAGGGGTGTCGCTTTTTATCGTGACGTTGACGGTGTTGTGTGCTGGCATGACCCTGGTAGTTGTTTTGATGATACTTGAAGTTGTGGTAACTCCGTTGCGGGGCGGGCGTGCGGCAGCGCTGATAGTTGTTTTGCGTGTATGGTTGCACCGCTGCGACTAGGTGAATGGTCGATGGACGGTACGACGATCCAGCCTCCTCTTGCTGCTGCTCGTGGTAGTTTTCCCATGTCTATGAAAACTACGCATGCATGAGAAGCCCAAATTTCAACATTTGTGTTACTCATCAAAATAAATGTGCCTGTGCTTGGGCTTGACAGTGTATTTCCTCCGGTGTAACGACCAAATGTCCATCAAAACACATTGTAGGACCATATTCTGTCCCTTATAGAATTTAGCCCCATCCAAATCTGCGGGTCCCTCCTGTGATAATGTCAACTAACTCAATTTTGAATTTTCCATAACTTTTGGACTGCCAAAAAAGTACTCCGAAAACTGACAGGTGGAAAAAAAGTGGTTTCCATTTGAGCAAAAGCGTCATCTGTTCGGGGATGTTTTCCAAGCTCCAATTTTGTCACCAAGGCAGTAAGATTTGAAATTTTGACATCTTTTTCTGCCGACTCAGCTTCACTTTTGAGCAGAGCCTCCCCCAGATGACGGTTTTCAATGCGGAATCCAACAACTGTTCTGTGTCGATCATCGTTCTCTTGTTGCAGAGAATCAAACCCTTTCCGCAAGTGTCGATACTTGTCGCGAGAGTATCGAAATCCTAAAATTTACACCGACTGTAAAGTGTCCATTGCACAGCGAAAATTGCCCACGGCACCCCCTTTTTAATACCTTGCGCATTTGACAGTAGACTTCCTTGTTGTCTTCGAAAGCCATTTCTGCTCTTCTGGTGGAAATGCGTGCCCCTGCCTCGGGTCTGTTTGACGGTCCCGGCATCTCTGGGTCAGCATACTGTGGTGTCCCTGGTACTGGATTGCTAGGTTGTGGTGAACAAGGTATCAGCACATAAAGCACCAATGTTAGGTCGCTGTCATCTGGCTCGTAAGTCGGCGTAGCTGGTGGTGCCAGAGATGGTGTGTACGATGGTGTTTGATCCAACTGAGGCGTTTTACTTTTTTGATGTTTTCGCGCTATTTCTGTCACCACACAGCAATGAGATGACCAAAACACATGACCACAGTGTAACGTGCATTTTGTCAACTTGTGCTATTTTTCAACCTAATTTTACATTGTGTCGAAGTGCCATAAATAATTAAAAACAGTGGAACTGGAAACTAGTAGGCATTGTCGGCACATTTATTTTATTTTGGAGACAAATGCTGGACTTTCCAGCAGTAACGGGCAGGGAACTGTTTCCAGGAAATCTTGATTTTGAAAAGAAACATTTGGTCCAGCCATATCCACTACCGTATATGGGCCTGAAAATATTGGGACATTTTTGTCAGCTGCAAAATTTTTAACCGTTACTACATCCTCAATGTTGATGTCCCTTCCTGGTTTTGAATCAAAGTACTCTTGGTATTTTGCTCTATTTTTATCACTCTGTGTCTTAGCTAAAGTATGCATGACTTCAGGATTGGAATTTTTCGCAGACACGTAAAATAGATTCCAATGTGGGAGGTCCCCAGCACGTCCACCACTTTTGGGTGATTAGCTCAGTCGATGGAGAGATTTTGGTTGCTATCGTTCATTTGGTAACACCTCTCCAAGCCTACTGCGGCAGGCACTTAAATAAGAGAAGAAAAGGAACAAATGTCCAATGCACTTATAATCAAAACATTCACAATCCCAAATCCGACATCGTAAAAGCGAGTACAGCTACTTTTTTCAAAGTATACGTAAACGTATTACTCAGTACTCAAGTGTACGTACATTTTAAGTAAACGTAAATACGTTTTAACAACTATGCGAAATACACCCAGGTCTGAGAAAGCTGAGGGAATAATAACACCACTCAAAATAACCCACACGAATTCAGGTGTAAAGTAAATACGTATGACAAACTGCAGTTCTTGGTCCATATGAGAACAAATGTTAAAAACTATGAATAAAAGTTTTGTAAGGACGCGTATTACAGTGTCTACCGTATTTCCTCAAAATACCCCCCCCCTCAAAATGGCAACTATGAAATAATTACCCACCCCCAAATTGAGTGTAAAGGGGAGGTTTTCAATTGCACAGGAAAATTGCCAGAAAATGGAAAATGAGCATGAAAAATGGAAATGGAAATAATTTAGCTACTGGAGAAATTTGCAAAAAAGTTGCCTTTGGAAGATGGAATGTTGACACCCTAATTGAGTTTGGTTCCGCAACACAGTTTTTGGGTTTCTTCAAAATTGCACTTGAAACTTTGGCATTGGCTTGAGCTAGGCACTAGCAGGAATGCTTTTGACATGCCTTTTGCCCAACAACCCCTGCCCAAAACTTTTTGAAACAAAATTACATACATCTATTTCTCTACATTTGACAGATTTATTATACAATGATCTGGCTCTGATAAATATAAATAAAATCAGCAGACATTCCGCCCTACAAACATTTGCGTCAGTCTCTCCAGTGGAGAGTGCATTACGTTTTTATTGCGTCGCAATATTTTAACGATTGAATGGATCAGGTCATGTATGAAAACTTGGCCCCAGAGTTGTTAAAATACCGGTATTTTTGGTAAGTGTAAGTGTAAATACACTTTCCAAATTTTGAGTATGGATACCAAAAGTGTAAGGTATTTGAAAAATACCTAGGAAAGTGTAAAAAAAGTGTAAGTGTAAAAAAATATTTTTAAGAAAGAGCTCTCACTGTTGAGCATGAGAAAACACCACTGTACTCACCTTTAGATCAATTTATTTATCATTTTCATGCATTATTTCACATTTTACGGCTTTTTATGAAACATTTCAGACTGTAACAAATACTGTAGTGGTATGAAGTTCCCTAATAATGGCAGTTTTTCAGTGTTGATGTTTTACTGATTAAGCAATGCGATACACACTGTTTAAATGCAACAATGGACATGCAGCAAATGTCAATGCAAAAGTTGACTTTGTGTCCAGTTGGTGAACTTCCATTGATCTTGTCCTTTTTAGAAAAGTATGATGAAACTGTAGAATACCATGAGTACTGATCAAAGGTTGTAGATCAAAGGCTAGTTTGTACATTTGCCATATTTTCTACATTCAATGCATTTTTTGTACATGACCCTATTTTATGCTTTCTCAAAATCATAAAACAGGGCCATCTGAAAGGAAAAAAATACACTTTCTGTACCCGGGTATTTTGCCCAGGAAAGTGTAAAAAAAGTGTATGGGTTTTTTATGAATGTGTAAGTGTAAGTGTAAATATAAATACCCATTTACCCGGGTATTTCGGGTAAGTGTAAATACACTTTTGCAACTCTGCTTGGCCCTCACTCCAGTGACAAGTTGCGTATTTTACAAATGAGAGTGAAATCTCAAAGTTAGCTAAAAATCGTTGAAATTTGCTCCACTTTGCCAATGTCCACCTTCATAATTGATATTTTCGTTTTTATACATAGCTAGTGTTAGCCTATTTTATTCATATTTATAGCGGATTTCGAAATTTTGGCTGGCTGCCAAGTTCTCCTCCGTTGGAACAGAGCCAATGAACAAAAAAATAAAATAAAAACAAAAAAAACGGTCATTTTAAACTGTCACATTCTTTCGTTTTCAACGAGCAACGTTGAAAATGTAGAAAACTAGGGCGTGTCACGCACGGACGCGGCGAAACGTCCATTTTTCTTTCAATTTGACTTTCTTTTTCAATTCCTAGCGTCCGCGTGGGACACAAGTTTCGTTGTTCGCTCTATTCACGAGCGAATTCTAACTCTCCAATTTTGTAGGGTGAAATGTCCGCCGACTTTTACGCCTACAGTTATATATACCTATGTTATATCAGATCTATATCAGAACTGATTTTTCACTTTAGTCTTTAATGTGTTACGGAACCAGATTGATTTCGACTGATTCAAAGTGATTCAGATTGACTCAATTGAAATGTCGACAGTTTGTTTCAACATCAATGTTAGCATACATACACATTTTACACAATGATGAGAGTTACTATTTTTGATACAAACTTATTTTTATATCATTTTAACGCGTGTCCATACATTAATAAACAAGTGTCTGACTGAGCTGTAAAAATCACAAGAAGCACCAAAAAAACGTTGAAATGTTGGTGCGAGCCTGTAGCTGTACGCACAGAAACTCGGCACGCACATAGGCCCATTACGCACAGAAGTTAACTCGTCACGCACACCGACTTGGCCCGCACATAGCTGATGCCATGTGCGTACCGAGTTTGTGTGCGTACCGAGGTTGTGTGCGTACCGAGTTTGTGTGCGAGCGAAGCTTATGAATGACCGAGCATGATCCCAAGCGAGAACAATGCGGCAGGTTTGGTTTACCAACGCTAATGTCATGCACTAGCATTGGTAATGTTTGGCTCGCTTTTACCAACGCTAATGTCACATTGTTATCGGAACAATACGGCACTAGTGTTGGTAAAAGCGACCCGAACATCGTTTTCTGATGTCTAGCGCCAGGCGCCGGAGCAAAATGGCGCCATGGGGCTTTTGCCTGTTGGCGCTAGCGCCTTGAGCCAGCACCAGGCATTTTGTTCCTGGCGCGGGTAAAGATAGCGCCAAGCGCCAAAAGCGCGATGGCGCTTTTCGTGGCAAGCGCCAAGCATCAATGGCGCCAACTTTTGTACATTACCTTTTGCACATACCCCTGCCACGCACATAAACTGGCCACGCACATGGCCCGTTACGCACAGCACCATTTATGTGCGTGGCGAGTCGATGTGCGTGGCGAGTTTTGATCTGTGCGTAACGGGCGCATGTGCGTGCCGAGTTTCTGTGCGTAATGAGCCTGGCCCATTTTACATGACTTAAGACACTTTTTCATGCCATTTTACATTTTCCAGGGCATTTTACGGGGTCCACTGTCTCTAGAAAGGAGGTTATATTTCAAGTGAATTGTAAAAAGTTTGTGCAGAAATTGCAGGTGATTTGTGTCATTGTGTGTGTTGGTGATGATTTTGAAAATGTTTCATTTCATTGCCTTTCCCTGTTTTGGTCGATAAATGAATGAAACCAAGATATCGTAAACTGTTGGTTTTTTAAACGAGCCTGTGCCATTATGCATCTAAACCGATTATGCATCTAGGCCCATCATGCATTCAATTCTGCCCATTATGCACCTAGACAGCTTACTTACGAGTACTCACTTACTCGTACGCGAGTACAGACAACATATTTTAAGAGGACAGAAATGACGTTTTGCCAGACATTTTCCTACGAAATACTTAGGAAAGAAAAACACATCTTAAATGTATGCCACAATAAAAATTGCGAAAATAGCAATTTTTATGTTATTTTTGAGAGAAAAATACATACTGTGAGAAAAAAATACCCATCTTTCTTTTATCCCTGGAAAAAATACTTGATTTTACATTTTCTCTTGAAAAAGCATTTTACTCACCCTTTACACCGTGTAAAAGTAAAAATAAAATACTTTACGTTTTCTATACTCAGGGGCAAGTAATACAAAAATACTTTATGTTTACTTAAAAAAGTTCAGCACTTTTAACAACTCTGGTTAGATGCATAATTTGTCTAGATGCATAATAGGTAGAATGTGGTGCATGACGGGCTTAGATGCATAATCGGTTTAGATGCATAATGAGTCCTATTTACTCACTGAGAGCAAGGCAGTTCGTGAAATACGTGTAAGTTTGCCTCGACGTCGCCGATATTACAGTATGCCGTGTTTTACTTAGATTTTGGCCCCAAAATCACGATTTCGTCATTTCTTGGCAGCCGGCCAACTCTTTCTTTTTCGATTTTGTAAGGCGCATAACTCGCGATTTTTTATGGTCATGCGTGCAATCCTTTATTTCCACTGCCCTCATGTTTTGGCTGTATGGCAGTGGAAACTAAGATGTGCGCACGGGACTATACAAAATCGCGAGTTATGCGAGTAGTGCGTCCGACTAAATCGAAAAAAGAAAGAGTAGGCCGACCGCCAAAAAATGATGAAATCGTGATTTCCGGGCCAAACTCTAAGTAAAACACGGCATATTGCAATATCGGCGACGTCGATGTAAATTTTCGTGTATTCCACGAACTGCCTTGCTCTCGGTGCATGTGCGTCGGTCGACCTGGCGTTGAAAATTTGTCGGGAGAATTAAATCTGGCGCCTGGGGCCAGTTCCGCAAGTGGAAAAGTAGGTAGTTAAAACTTAAGAGTTGAGTTGAGTAAAATGACAAATGACAAGTTATGAGTAGAGTTAAGAGTTAAGAGTTGATTTTACCCAACTCTTAACTTTTAACTTTACTCTCAACTTATCATTTTACTCAACTCTTAACTTTTCCGGCACCAGGTAAAAATTATTTATGCCATTAACTGTAATTTTACCCTTGCACAAAATGTAACGTTTTCAAACCGGCCGAAATGCAGTCTAGGTCAGCCTAAATTATTTGATTTATAATTGATGCGAATAATTTTGTCTGTGCGTTTATGCGTTTGGGGCGACCTATCCATGTGAGTGATGGGTAAGTTTTAGAAAAAAAACCACCTGTGTTTTGCTTCTTTCAAAAATTAATATCTGTGTTTTGAGCTTTTTTGCGAAATAACATGAAATACCTGTGTTTTGAAGGGGGTTTTAAAACTGGTGAAAACCTGAATTTTCTTTCTCCATTAAACAGAACTTCTTATACAAAAACTGACCTTATATTTACCCAGAGGCAGTGTTTCAAAATAATACTCATCTCATCAGGTATTGGATGTCATTTGTATTTTGTTACTTTTTGGATACTTGTCATACAATTTGGAAACATAGTTTTTAGACTTACTGTATTTCCTTGAAATACCCCCTTAAATTGATGCCCCCCCCCACTTTAAATGCCCCCAGACCTTTTCCAGCTGAGGAAAAAATACCCTCCTCAAAATGTCCCCTGTCTGGAATGATGTACTTCATGTATGAATATACATGATGTGTTTATCATCGCCAGTTTGCATCACAGCTACACATATTTATAGTAAATAGATGGTGAAACGATGTATGTTGATAACTCCAAATATATTAATTGGTCACATTAATTACTGGATTTGGGTTTGCGACAACATATTCTTTACCATGATTTTCACGAACATGTCTGACAAAATAATAAACCCCCCTCGAATAAGTCGCTCCTCAAAGTACCCCCCTCAAAATTTTCACTCTGAAAAATAAACCCTCAGGGTCTATTTTGAGGAAATATGGTATATGGTATGTACATGGTATAAACCCTGTTCTAATGTAACACAGTCATTGTTTTTAACATGTATTCTGCATCGCCTGGATACCACAGCTTTTGCCATTATGTTCTATTTAGGTACACTTTATTTGGGGGAGGGGTATTTCGAGGGGGGTTGTCAATTCATAGTGGCCATTTTAGGGGTTGTATTTTGTGGGTGTATTACAAGGAAATATGGTATTTTGTTTCAGTCCAGCACCAAACCCAGTAGACCCCAAACCAACCCTGAACTGAACCGAACTGCAGTTCCAAGCATATTTTGGAGCGAGTACCGGAACCGGTCAAAAATACCCGGAACTGACCTTAATACCCGAAACACCCGAAATTTGTCTATATAACCTGATCAAAATGCAATGTGCACCATTGCGATGATTTGCATCAATGTGATTTTTTACATACAAACCTACATAACACTGTACACTTTTCACTTTTATGTTTCTGTACCACTCGGTAACCTGCTGAAATATAAACATTCAATTTTGGTGCCCTCTTAGCATCAGCATTGTTTCTGGCACCCTTTTGCGCCATTTTCATTGGCACCTTTTTACACTCGGTGCCATTTTTCTGGGTACTTTTCCATCACTATTTATGTATGTAGTCATTTGCCATTTTCATGGGCTTTTTACATGATGTTTGACACTTTGCATGACATTTGACATGGCATTTTACAGGCTTTGGGACTGCCCCCTGGTGTTTGTGTCACTACATCATTGTTGTTTTTCCCATTATCCAGCAAATTCTTACCCAATACCCAGTTATAAACACCTTCCCGGACAAGTTCACCACCCATTTTTTTATTTCACTTTGAATGCAATATCTCTGTCCATAAAGGTGCTATAATCCTGAAACTTTGTATATATAAAGTTGTAAGACCCCTCTACTCCCCAACAATGGGGGAGGTGCGGCAACTCACTACAGGGTGGGTCGCCCTATATGCAACATTTTTTTTGGCGTTTTTGGTGTCCCAATCAAGTTCACCACCCACTTGATTGGGACACCAAAAACGCCAAAAAAAAATGTTGCATATAGGGTGACCCACCCTGTAGTGAGTTGCCGCACCTCCCCCATTGTTGGGGAGTAGAGAGGTCTTACAACTTTATATATACAAAGTTTCAGCTTTATAACACCTTTATGGACAGAGATATTGCATTCGAAGTGAAATAAAAAAATGGGTGGTGAACTTGTCCGGGAAGGTGTTTATCAATACCCAGAACCAAAATTTTTGATGTTTTGGAACCGAAAGAACCGAACCGGAATTGACCCTGACAACCGGAACTGAGAAATGGAACGGATAATTTTGAACCAAGGACCGGAACCAAAAATTTTGAAATTCCCAGCCCTAGTATGCACTGAATCCAATGAAACAACACAAAAACAGTTTATATCTGCATGTTTTCTGTGTTTTTGTGTTCTCAAATTAAAAAACGACTCATTTGAGTTTTTCGAAATTTTAGAGTTTCTGTGTTTCTGCAAAAAACAGAAACAATGTGTTTTCAACATGTTTTTTGCCATCGTTGGTAATGATATAAAAACACACCGTGGAGAGTCACGCTTTGCCTAACCGTAATTTTATTCTGATCAATTCACCAAACTCAAGGTTATTTTGCACTTCTTATCTACCTAGGTATCCTATGTATAACTATTGATACGGATTTAATGCTTTTCATTTGTACTGAATGTTTTTCATTTTTACTTGAGTTAACAAAACACGTCCCTCAAACTCATTTAATAAAACATCCCTCAGGAACAATATACCGTATTTCCCGAAATCCCCCCTTGGGGGTGATTGTTTCAGACTTTCAGAGTGAGAATTTTGAGGGGAGGTTACACGAGGTTATTATTTCGGGGGGGGGGGGGTGGGGGTTATTATTTCGGCAAAAATTTTTTGATCTCCCAGTACGAAAGTGTTGTTTATAACGCAATGTTGTTTTAAAAATGCAACAAAAAGTACCATGTACCTATAAAAGTCTACAGGTAAATATAGGTATACAAGTATGTAAATGGTGTAAAACAGGTTCTAACGTAACACAGTCATTGTTTTTAACGTCAGTTCTGCATCGTCCGTATCACAAACGGTAGCTTGTCATGAACGTTCTGTTTACACTCAATTTGGGGGGGGGGTATTTCGAGAAAATACGGTACAGTAGTTTCGAAATAATCGACTTGATTCAACGTTGTTTTGTAGTTCTACTTAACACAACCTAGTTATACATTGTCAATTTTTTTACAAAATTATATCAATTTGGATGTCGCTAAAAATTTGAAGTGGCTTTCATCTCAGTTTTCCTAGATGACATTCACTCAACTCGAAATTTGTCTGCATTTTGTCAACTCCAAAAACTTTCTTATTATCAGTAAATCCACCAACCATATTTACTTGAATAATTCCCCCCTCCTGTTAGAAGAGTAAAGGAAGATACCGTATTTGCTTGAATCGTTCCCCCCTGAATAATCCCTCCTGCTTGACGCGTGAGGAAACAATACCCCCCTGTGTGGACCACCGGAGACTCAACATTAATAACGTGTGTATGTTGTGTGTACACATTGTACACAATGAATGTGCACTGACGCTGAGATGCCCTTGATGAACAAAAATATATCAAGTTATACATATCTTGCTACTAGAGCATATTTTGCAAACTGAATTCACAGGAACATGCTCAAAAACTTTGACGAAATAATCACCCCCCTTGAATAATTCTCCCCTCGAATACCCCCCCCCCTCAGAAAGTGTGACGTAATAATAAAAATTTAATTCTACGCAGTTGAAGAGTGGTGAAAAAGTATCCAAATGGGGCCGGGAGAACTGGTGCCAGTCCCAGACCCTGTAAATCGCCCTGTAAAATGTCAAATGTCATGCAAAGTGTCAAAAGTCATGTCAAAAACGCTGCAAAATGTCAAATGTCGTGTAAAGTGGCAAAATTCATTGAAAATGCCCTGCAAAATGGCAACTCGTTTGTCATTTTGCAGGGCACTTTCCATGACTTTTGCCACTTTGCATGACATTTGACATTTTACAGGGCATTTTACAGGGTCCGGGACTGCCCCCAGGTGGACAAGCGAATCAATGGGGCGACGAAGCGATGGAACGATGGATACCTCGATGGCCCCGATTATTCACCTCACCTGAAATGAAATTCTGATGCACTTTAATTAATTTTGAATTTTGACAAAACTCGCATTTTTGTTGAGCGTGCTCACAGTTTCAAAAATGGGCGTTTTTCAGGAAACTTTTTAAAACTGCTTTTTAAAACTTCGGCACATGCAGAACAGAATTAGGTACTTGGGAGATCGCATATTATATTTAATGCAACAACACTTTATTGTATTTATGGATGATATAGTTTATCCTATTCCTTTACTCTTTAGATGTATAATTTGAGACTGACAATCTGATTTCGTCGCAATTTCGCATTTCTAAAAACAACAGTGAAACAGTAGACAACCGCCGTTATAACGTTGCAAAAATAAACAAGACAAAGGAGTACCGTATTCCTCCGAGTATAATTCCCGGGCACTATACAAATTCGAGGTCATTTTTCAAACACTTTCTAAGTGCTGTGCATAGTATCCGGGCACTATGCAATTCACCTAATGTTGTATAAAAGAAAAACTGCCGCCGATCCATGATTTCATTGGAACGAGACACTTGACCAGATGTGTGCAACAGACGCGCGTGCATGCCGCAACGCACCACCTTCTTTCCTATTATGCAACAGGTGCCAGCATAGGAAAATTTGCGTGAGGAATTGACGTAATCCGCTTTGTTTGCTGCAAAAATATTGCCCGGGCACTATGCATGGAACTATTTGCAGCCTGGGCACTATGCATGGAACTTTTTGCAGCCCGGGCACTATGCATGGAACTTTTTGCAGCCCGGGCACTATGCATGGAACTTTTTGCAGCCCGGGCAATATGCATGGTACTATTTGCAGCCCGGGCACTATGCATGGAACTTTTTGCAGCCCAGGCACTATGCATTGAACTATTTGCAGCCCGGGCACTATGCATGGAACTTTTTGCAGCCCGGGCACTATGCATGGAACTTTTTGCAGCCCGGGCACAATGCATGGAACTTTTTGCAGCCCGGGCACTATGCATGGAACTATTTGCAGCCCGGGCACTATGCATGGAACTTTTTGCAGCCCAGGCACTATGCATTGAACTATTTGCAGCCCGGGCACTATGCATGGAACTTTTTGCAGCCCGGGCACTATGCATGGAACTTTTTGCAGCCCGGGCACAATGCATGGAACTTTTTGCAGCCCAGGCACTATGCATTGAACTATTTGCAGCCCGGTCACTATGCATGGAACTTTTTGCAGCCCGGGCACTATGCATGGAACTTTTTGCAGCCCGGGCACTATGCATGGAACTTTTTGCAGCCCGGGCACAATGCATGGAACTTTTTGCAGCCCGGGCACTATGCATGGAACTATTTGCAGCCCGGGCACTATGCATGGAACTATTTGCAGCCCGGGCACTATGCATGGAACTTTTTGCAGCCCGGGCACTATGCATGGAACTTTTTGCAATGTATAGTGCTCTGGGCACTATGATCGAGTGGAAATTTTACTCGGAGACATACGGTAATCAAGAACATATAAGCAAACGAAATTGAAATCAGCTTTACCATCATAATACCAGCTGACAAAAACTCTAGAGACCGCTTTGAACATTATTTTTAAAACAACAGGGATACAAAAATGTAAGAAGACATGACTGCACATAATGTAGGTGCACACTGAAGAACCGTTCACACACTGATTTTACATGATGACAACGACAACACTAGAAAAGTTTCATATTCGTGTTAAAATGTGAAGTACACACATACAGGGTGCGGCAATTTAGACGGACCCCATAAAGTTTTGAATAACTTGTCACTGGGTAGTCGGATTAACGTCAAATTTTAGGTCGACATTAACTATCAAATAGGAAAGGAGCCCTGAGAATGTGGCTGCGATAGCTCTACTCGTTCACAAGTTATTCATGCGAACGCGTAATTGTCACTTTTCCACCACCTTGTGATATCGTTCAAACGGGATTAACTTCTCGGGATTTTCTTTTCACAGCGGCATGCCTAAATACGTGCACGCCCGCCACCAATTCGCTATGCACATAAGGAAATCGGCGGGCGCTTGCGTAATTGGTCGTACAGCTAGGTGGTGGAAAAGTTACAATTACACGTTTCCACGAATAACTTGAGAACGAGTGGAGCTATCGCAGCTATGTTTTCAGGGATCCTTTCCTATTTGATAGTTAATGTCGACCTAAAATTTGACGTTAATCCGACTACCCAGTGACAAGTTATTCAAAACTTTTGGGGTCCGTCTAAATTGACGCACCCTGTATATCAAGGTCGTATCCAGGGCGGGGAAGCCGCCCCCCCCCCCCCCCCTTTCTAGGTGAGACTGGAAAGACTCCGGGAAAATGCTATTTTTGGTACCAAATTTTAAAGTACCGTGTAAAAATTATCGCGCGCATACACTAAATGATCTGCAGATATGTCCCTGTAGATTCAAATACCTGAAACTGCACTCAATCGTGAGGTCATCGCTACATATGTACGTATATTGACATACATATACAGTCGTTTCTGGCGCTAGCGCCAATGCCAATGGCGCTATGGCACCATTCCCTCGGTCCGTAGGCAAAATTTTAAGCCCCCCCCCCCTGTGCGCGGGTCTCCGTAAACAAACAGCCCCCCCCGCTCAAAAATCCTGGATTCCCTGATATGCGGCTACATCCTCGTATGCGGCTACATTATGTTTCAAAATACTTGAAAAATGATCAATGAACACATCACACTATAAACTAGTTACGATTACATATATTCGGCATATGGCAAATTTTCAAAACTCCCAAGACATCGGTGATATAACTACTAACATTTGAGCCGTTAAACATTGGTGGGAAAATGAGCAGCATTTAAAACGGAAAAATTGCAGATATGTACTGGAAATGTTCACTTTCCCCTCGCAGCGATTGTTTCATAAAGTTGCTCCCCAAAATCATACAAATTCGCCAAGTGAATCACTTTCTTTGAATTCTGTTTTGTAGTTGATTTCAGGATATCATCGACAATCTGCTTCTGCGAATAGAACGAACAGTATGTATCGACAGGAATACGGATGGTCGAAAAAAATTCAACCGTTTATTTGAAAGAACGTTTTTTAGAAAAGACGCAAGCGTCGAAACAGTATTTTTCAGTTGGGATTCATTGGGCATTGTGTCTGGGGCCTAGTACACATCTCAACCCAGTGCACATGTAAACCCGCCACCGATTGAAATCCCACTAGAACGTATACCTGTTACTAGGGATGGATGAAAACGTTTTTTTAACGGCCCCACTTTTTTAAAAAGCGCTCTTTTTTATAAATACGCGCTTTTTTCGCTTTAAAAAAAAATGTCAAGACATTTCCTAGAAAGCTCCCAAATATGGTTTTGAGTCAATTACTTGATTTTTACCCTGACGCGACTCGACTTTTCACTAACTCGCCTGATTCGACTCGCCGACTCGACCGAAAAATTTTTGGGTTGCGACTCGAACTCGAGTTTGAAAAAATCGAGTTTCGAGCCCTACTGATAACACTCAGTATTGGACACGATTAAGGTTATTAATTAAAAATGGACAGTACAGGCATGATCCACGCTCATCTAATTTATTGTACGACGTAATCTTACATGACACTTAATAGCTACCTGTTCTCTAGCATCTCCACGCATTTCCCAAGCATACACATCGAAATCAAGCGGGAAAGTAATGAAAAACGTCAGATTATGTATTTACCTTGAGATAGTCCAGCTGGTACATGTTGGCTAAATCCAACAGCTCGCACACATGAACTTCGTCTTGGCTGAACTTCAGTTCGTACACACCTGCGTTGGGGGGGGGGGTCAAAATGTCCTATCTCCTCAGTTTAACCTACCGTATTACCTCGAAATACCCCCAGGGGGTTTAGTATTTCGCCAGCAAAATTTGAGGGGGGTTAATTCGAGGGGGGGGGGGGTTATTCGAGGGGGTCTATTATTTCGCTAGAATTTTTCGGAAATTCCCCATACTCAGACGTAGAAAAATCAAACAATTACATGGATGTATTTATATGTATTTATAGGCATATAAACTGCTGTCGCCTCAGGTTAGGCACCGATTTTTTACATCTTTACCTGTGCCTTTTCTCCAGCCGTGTTCGAGATATGGAGCTGATACTTAAGGGGTAACTAGGCGTAACACCCGCCTAACATACACCGACAAGGCTCTGGCGACTCACTACAGTGTGGGTCGCTGAACATGCCACAAAAATTTGCGAAATTTTCGCTGTCCGCGACAAGTTCGGCACCCACTGGTACCCCCCACTGCGGATGCCATAACTCCAGCTGTGGGGGCGTAGAATACTCAAATTTGCGGGAGGTGTAGCCAACACCCTCCCCTATCATAACACATCGGGCAGGCAGCAGCGACATAAATTTTTTGACCTCACATGCCCATATGGCAAAGTGCCAAATTTGACATTTTTTAGGGAAAAATGCAAAAATTTCGGGCAAGAAGTCGACAAGTCCACTTAGTTTCGGGCTAAAAGTCGACAAGTCCACCCTTCGCCTTCATTTTTTATGGGAAAAAATAGCAAGAAATGTGATAAGTCTGTCATGGACAGCTACTTCTAAAAGTTGACAAGTCCAAAAAGTGCCCATAAGGCAGAGTCGCCTTCACCGGGAACAAAAATGTTCTCGAGTGCAAGAAGTCGACAAGTCCATTTTCCTCCCAAAAACAGTTTTGCTCTGACCGAATGGAAATTTATGGACACCCCATTGTTCACACATAAAGTTGAGAGCAGGGGCTGACAAATTCACACTTTATTGTGAACATATGGAACTTGATGGAAAGCATGAGAGAGCCAAATTGGACACACACCACGGGTCTGGAATTGGATCGGAAACTTAAAATGCGATTTACTCAAAATCACATTTTGTGGACTTGTCGACTTTTAGAAGTAGAGGCCTCAACTGTATATACACATAAACCCTTCCCTAACGTGACTCAATCATCAGTTTTAACGTGTGTTCTGCATTGTACAGATCACAAACTGCGGTATTTGTGATGTACGTTCTCTTTACACTAAATTTTAGGGGGGTATTTCGAGGGGGGTTTATTATTTCCTCAGACGAAATTTAGGGGGGTATTTCGAGGGGGGGGGGTTAATTCATGGCGGGTTAATTCGAGGTATTACAGTATATTTACACTTTAACAAGCCAACACTGTCTTTTTCTTCGATAGTCTATCCGAAATAGAGCACCTACTATTTAAGGGCTCAAGAGCAAATTCGCAGGGAGAAAAAAAAATACAAGCAATGTGGAACAAACGGAGGTAAAGTCCGCGGATTAATGCCTCAGTTGCCTTGTTACCAGCCGTGGGCAAAATGTACTTTCCGTCGCGCAGCTCTGCGAACTTGTGTCCCCCATCTGGCAGAGTGCCAGCGAACAACTGCTTGAAAACAGGGGACCGCACAGAGAGCACCAACTTGTGCACCTGCAAAGGATTATATGCAAATAAACTGGAAACAATTGTTGCGTGAAAAACGTCATGTTTTTTATGTAAAAAATGTAAAATGAATTTGTCAACCGTAAAATATCAACATAAAGCGAAAGCACAACGCCCCGCCCTTGAGCGACCGCCTGATAACTCAAATAAACTTTATTGGACTTATTTCACAAGATGAAGTGATATCATTGTATAAATCTGGGAGTTTTTGCACTTGTATTTGGGAGTTAACCAAATGGTGATTAGGGTTCAAACGGGACCAGTTTTTCGGACCGGGACCGGGACCAGAAATTTTCTAATGTCGGGACCGGGACTGGGATTTGCCGAACCATGTACCGGGACCGCGACCTGGTTTGAACCATATCGGTACGTAATATCCAGCTAATGTGGTCCCACACACCTCCACTGTGTGTAAGACCACTCTCAATGTATTAGCCGACTGAGGCTCTCTGTGCATGTTTACCCGCTGTGCATGTAGACCCTAATTTTCACACAAAATCGCTCATTTTTTTCACACAATTTTCATACCATTGTATACATTTTCACCTTCAAAATCACTAGTTCATGTGTTTTATTGTCTATTTTCAGCTATTTCTTGTAGTATGTGTGATTATATACCCATTTTTAGTAATTTTTCATCTACTTTTAGCGATTTTTCTACCTTTTTTCCTCATTATGAAAAAGCCTATACAATGAATCCCCACGAACCCCCAAACCCCCAAAAAATTTTTTTCTAGCTATCTATCCCTCCAGAGGAGCGATTAGCCATCTATCCAACCCCCTGGAGGCTCAAAGTCTTGAATACTCCTGACATGCACAGCGGGTAAACATGCACAGAGGCACAGGCCCGTATTAGCCGTTCCTAATAACATTTTTCAAGCACTATTCCATCCCCATCTCGTGAATATTTGATGAAAAACAATGTATTTATGTTACAAGTTAGACAAGACACTTGTAACAACACCTAAAATAATTTTTTTGGCAGAAATCACCACTTAAAATACTACAACATGGTTCCACAGCCATTATATTTCTATATAAATATATATACGACATCCTAAAATACTGCCATTTGTGTGCTGACCATGGCAAAATGGATGGATAAAGAAATACAGAGAATTGATAATTAGGCTCATATTCGCACATTTACTTATTTGCACTATTTTACTTTTCATGCACTATATTTATTTACCACGCAAAATATATTTCTTGCACTATATTATTTATCCATGGAGAATATTTAATTAGGAAAGTGTTTTATAAGTTATCGAAACATTTATGTGGAATATTTAGGTTAAAAGGTCAAATAAGTTATTATTAGGTGTATTAACATGAAATTAGGCTCATTCAACTCACCGTAATTTTCTGATCATTATTATATATACATTTACATGGTTTACTTGCAATTTGGGAAAGTCAAAACTTGTAAATATTTATGTGCTACGTATTTACTTAGGCCAGCGTCCTAATAGAGAAATAGTGCCCTGTGTGAGACTAGCATTTACTGTACGTGTTTATCAAAGCCCTTCGCGTAGGTATAATTATATTAACCTTGCTCACTATTTATATTTATATTTACTTGACATTCACGGAAATACCCTGCTCAAATTATACCTAAGAATGTATTATAAACCCTGCTCAATTAATATACCCATTTACCTCGAATAAGTCCCAATTTGCCAATTATGAAGTATATGTTTCCAGGACGTGATTACTATTATTGTGGTGAATATACTTTGTTCTATTTACATCATTAGGAACATTTGCACTACTATTTACAATTTCCAAACCCTATTATATTAGTCCCAATGTGCGTCAATGTTTTCTGACAAATTGAACCAAATTAGTAAATCGGCCGAGTTTGCCGACTTCGCGCCTCTCAAGATTAATAGTTTTTCTATTAGCCCAATTTGTACCTGGTATTTCTTTACCATAAGTATTTGAATGTATGCACGCGTAAAATAAGCCAACTGTTTCAACTAAATGTGTCTTATTATTGCATTTATGTCTTATTTGTGCATTTGAATTTAGGAATTTACTGTAGCTATGTTTTATACATTATTTTCCGTGTCTTAGCTACTTTGGAAGTTTTTACTTCAGTCTGCGGACCCCAAGCTACTGAACAAAAATAAGCTAGCGATAGAAACTTCGATTAGGAAGCTTGCTAGACTTTGCGCTTTTGTAACACGCTGTATCTGATCGAAATAAAGTACCTGAAACAATTCGAACCCCCTTTTCAACACACAACTACGAAATAAACTCAACTTGGCTGTCGACAAGTGGACGTTCGGCTACAACGGGAAATCAACCACTCTAAAGGCCGTTTCTCACTACGGTCTTGGAGTTGCCAGATTCGGTGGTAGAAGACGCTGATTTTGGTGGCTTCATCACATGGCGCAGCGAGCAGGGTGATTGCATGACATTGTGCTATCACCAAGCCGGAACGGACATTGTGCGGCAGTTGGCAGAACTTCAAAAGTCCTGCTGAACATCAATTGGCCTTGGCTGAGCGTTGGCAGTTGATTTGCAGACAGCATTGTGCCAAAGTCACGGCACTCCTGTCTACATCCTGGGAGCGGTTCTACGCTCACGCGCGGAGGACACTGGAGTTCTGACAGACCTGTCAGGATTTCAGGCAGCTTTCACCAGTGTCCTGGCAAGGTGCTAGACGCTGGGCGGCACCGGCATTTGACAAGGAGTCATTGTCGGACGGTGGTCAAACTTTCGCTGGACGCTCCTGGACATCCGGACGCCAGTGACCGCTCGCACGTCCTTCCTATGCCAAGGGAGGGTGACCTGACGGAGACAGGATCGCCACAGAGCCACGCTAGTCAAAGGGCTGTTTTTTGAGCATTCGCGGAGGTCCCTCGCTCCACTGGGTAAGAGTGGACTCATACCTCGGAAGTGCAAAAGTAGGGGTATCAGTGTACAAAGGGCTGTAGCTGACAGAGGGCTGTAGCTGACAGAGAGTGGATTTGAAAACCAAGTATTAGGATACTTGGTAGCGTGTAGGGGCTTTGCGGAGCTCCCATCAAATATACACGCTGTGCCTGCTCGGTACCATCAGATCAGACAGCACAAAAGTGCCAGAATACTGCATTGCACAGGCGCAATTGCAGAGCAGTGTACAGAAACACTGCCCAGAATCAGAAAGTGCACCAGAGTGCACAGAAACGTGTCACAGGTGACACGGCAAGCGCAGCACTGCGCACAGCGGCACAGGAGCCGCTCAGGAAAGCAAGTAGCCGGCGTGGTCACAAGGCACACAGGTGTGCCAGAAAGAGCGCCAGAGCGCTCAGAAAGAGTGTGTACGGACCCTCTTTGGGCGCACACTGCTGGGCAAATAAATTGTTTATTGTCCAGGTGGATTTGACTGGTGTGTTGAAGTCAACGCGTGTAAACAATCACGTCAGGGGCTTTAGGGACACACCTGGTGCCAGTGCAGTAGAGGTCAACGCGTGATAAAACACGTCAGGGGCCTGTAGGACTGCATTGGTATTGTGCGTGGCACAACAAATCCGTGGTGCACAAGGCACTACACAGAAAGACGCAGAGAAGCGTCACAGGCGTCACAGGAGACGCACTATAAAGAGAATCAGTGAAGGAAAATTCATCAGCAAAAATGGTTTCACCAACGGGTCACATCAGAAAGACCCTGGGGCCGGCAAAGCACAGGGTGGACAGCAGATTGGCAAGAGAATATGCTAAATATGACCCAGAGATATTTGCGGGAGCAACAAAGGAAGAGAAGAGAACAGAAATGAGAAGAGTGATTGCATCTATCAAACAGGAGGGTGCAAAATTGGAAAGTGCAATGACTGCAGTGAGAACTCAATTTGACGCATGGAGGGATGTCGTCAAGGACATTGACGAACCCGACCAGATGGAACAAGAACAGAAGATATACCAAGACTCATATGAGGAATATGCGAATATGTCAGACTTGGTGACACAGAAAGTTGCAGCCATGAATGTATACATCGAAGAGTTGCAAGACATGATCCAGCAACAGAGCGGAAATACCATGTATGAAGTCAATACAGCATTCATACAGCAGATGGCTGCCCAGATGGCTCTGACAGCTCAGGGAGCTGCTCCGGGGGCCAGTTCAACCAATGCAACCACAGCAAAGAGCGTCAAATTACAGAAACTGGAAGTGGAACAGTTTACTGGGGAAATTGTCAAATTTCAATCATGGTGGCAAATGTTCGAATCCCACATCCACAATCGGACAGATTTGGAGGACATTTCCAAGTTCTCATACTTGAGGAGCTTGCTGAAAGGCTCAGCATTTGGCATGATCAGTGGATTGAGTGTGACCGCAGAGAATTATGCACCCGCAATTGCAATGCTCAAGAAAAGATATGACCAGCCAGTAGTGGTCAGAAACATGCTGATGAGTAATATCATGAAGCTGCGACAGGCCAGGAATACCTGTCAGGACATGAGAATTTTGTTTGATGCAATTGAAAGGCTGCTCCAGCAGTTGGAGTCACTGGGTGAATCAGTGGAACATCCAATGCTGTTGAGCCAGCTGCAACAGAAAGTGCCACCCGAGGTTCTCAGAGAAATCCAGAAGGAACAGGGAACTGAGGAAGCCTTGACGGTGGAGATATTCAGAAAGCTGTTTGGCAAGCAGCTAGCGCTCAGTGAGGCTGTACAGCACGCACAGCAAACTGAGGCACCAGTTCAGCAATCGCGCCAGGGATTCGGGAATAATCCACGCACACAGCAATTCAATAATCGATTCCAAGGCAATGGGAATCGATTCAGAGGGCCAGAGAACCCAAGGACCAGCACAGGGAGCATGTCTGTGATCCAGAATGGTCAGAGTGCACCACAGGCTGGATTTATGAATCCTGGGAGGCCGTGTGTGTTCTGCAATGACACACAGCAATTACACTTTAATGATAAGTGTCCAAAGTTCAAAACTGCCAGAGAAAGGAGAGTGATTTTGTCAAAGGCAGAGCGATGCCTGAGATGCCTGCAGAAAGGGCATTACATGAATCAATGTCAATTTACGAGAAGTTGCTTCTATTGCAAGTCCAATAGGCACCACACTGCGGTGTGCCCAGAGAAATTTGGTGATAATGGCAATGGAAACGCTGGACGGCAAATTCCAGCATTCAAAGCAAATGGTCAACAGAATGGCCAACAGTCAGCAAACAATGGCAGAAAGTCTGTGCCGACGGCCGGTCGACCAGCACAGAGCCAACAGAGAAAGGCCACAGTGAATTGTGTCACTGTGGAAGAAGCTGGACTAGAAATGGTAGAGACAGAAACCATATCCAGCACAGTGGTTACAGAACCAAATACAAAGCAACAAAATACGTCAGTGAACCTGTCAGTAAACAGGAATATATCAATGTTGATGACAGCCAGAACCGTGATTGAGGCTTCAGAAATGGATACAGAGATGGAGCCTGAACAGCCACCACTACAGATTCAAGCGTTCTTGGACACAGGATCCCAGGGAACGTACATGTCAGAGAAAGTGGCCAAGAAACTCAATTTGAAGAGTACAGGTGAACACCACATCCAGGTGTACACATTCGGAAATGAAAAGCCGCACTATAAAGTAGTACAGCAAGTGGAATTCAGAATGCGGCTCAGAAATCGCCAGAAAGTTGATATGGTGGCTGATGTGGTCCCGACGTTGACCACAGAACAAGTCAAAGTGCCTGTGTCAGAACAGGACGAAAAGTACCTGCAGAAGTACTTCCCAGATGAGAGTTACTTTGCAGACAGAATTCCCAAGGAAAAAGGGACAGAGTGCAAGTTCAAGCCAGACATTATAGTGGGCTTGAATTATTTCTGGGATTTGATGTCCAGAAACACCAGCACCACCAGACTTCCGTCAGGATTGTATGTCATTCCATCAGAATTGGGATTGCTGATGGGAGGTGGGCAGCTGACGAGCAACAGAAATCAATGGACCACGGATGGTGCATATCCGGTGGTGGTCAACACAATTGTTTATCAAATTCAGAGAGAAAAGTGGTACGAGGAAGCACCGTTGTCAATTGCTCCTGTACCAAATGTCAAAGACATGGATAGACTGGATACCATTGGCATAATGGACCAGCCAGACCTCGTCGAGGATGATGAGGCCATAAAGCAATTCAATGAGAGTGTACAGAGAAACCCAGATGGACGGTACTCTGTAAAGTTCATGTACAAACCGAATTTGCATGAACTCCCAGACAACAAAGCAATGGCGTTCAAGAGGTTCAGGTACCTCACCAACAGGCTCAAGAGAGACCCAGAATTACTGGAGAAGATTCAGGCAATCATGAAAGCACAAGAGGAGCAAGGAGTGATTGAGAAAGTCCAAGAGGATATTATGGATGGCAGAAAATTCCATATATTGCCTCATCAACCAGTGATAACGCCAGAGAAAACTACCACAAAGGTCAGAGAGGTATATGATGCCTCAGCGAAACCGCCGGGCATGCCAAGCTTGAATGAGTGCATGTACCGCGGTCCAGTGATACTACCACAGCTGGTA